>PISX010007365.1:24430-89848 GCA_004024625.1 Mellivora capensis
TCAATCTTATATCCAATAAATGGTCCTTGAAATTGAAGGTAAAATTAAAATTCCCAGGTAACAATGAATGAAGGAATTCACTAATAGCAGACCTACTTTTTAAAACAATACTGGGAGAAGATTTCAGGCTGAAAGCAAGTGATACAATACATTAATTTAATACACATGTATACGGAAGAGAATTTGTGAAGGCAATTGTAAAAGACCATGCCTCAGTATATTGCTTCTCTTTCTTAACTGGTTTAAAAATAAATATCCCAAAACTATATGCATATAATTGTCTTATTTGGCCTATAGCATTTACAGTTATAATATATTTGAAAATAAGGAAACAAAGGAAGCACGTGGAGTAAAATTATATGGGATTAAGAAAATGACACCAGATTATAATAAATCTTTTTTTTTTTTTTTTTTGGCACACCCAGTCTTTTTTTTGTTTTGTTTTGTTTTTATTTATTTATTTTTTTTTATTTCTTTTCAGCGTAACAGAGTTCATAGTTTTACACCACACCCAGTGCTCCATGCAATGCGTGCCCTCCACAATACCCACCGCCAGGTGGTGGGTATTGTGGAGATTATAATAAATCTATAGGAATAAGTGAAGGAAATAAGAAATTGTAATTTAGAAGGTAAGTATAAAGTATAAATATGTACTTGGTCTCATTCATTCTTCCAGCTTATTTAAAAAATATAACATTATATAAAAATTATGAGTATATTTCAGAGCTTATAAAATAGATCTAGGTACAAGTACAACATTAATAGCATAAACACAGGAAGAAGGAATACAATTATATAGAAATTATAATTCTATATAATTATAGAATTTACAGTGAAATTATTGACATCTGTATTTAAATTATTATTTACTCACTGAAATTATTAACATCTGTATATTTAAAATAGTTCCTAATATACTTGTATTAACATAATAGTGCAACCAATAAGAAAATAATTCAAAAATAGACTGAAAAAATAGTCAAGGAATTTAAATGTTGCATTAATTTACTTAAAGTAAAACATGATGCTAAAGGAGGAAGAGAAGGAAAAAAAACATGACAAAAGGCATAAATCCAAGCACATCAATATTAAATGTGAGTAAATTAAATAATCTTACAAAAAGACAGGGATCATTAGACTGGATAAGAAAACAAAATGTAACTATATTCTGCATGCAAGAGACACACTTTATGTTTAAAGATTCAAATAATTTTAATGTAAAAAGTTGGTAAAAGATACACTATGGCAAATAGTTGCCATAAAGTAGGAGTAGCTATACTAATAGCAGACAAAATAAAATTTAAAACAAATGTTACCATAAGAAAATTTATAATACAAAATTCAATCCATCAGTCATAAATAGTTCTAAATATAAATGTACCTAATGAAGTGGCCCTCCAATACATGAAACAAAACTGATAGAATAAAAAAGAGAAGTATAATTCAAAGTAATAGTCAATACCCCACTTTGAATAATGGATAGAGCAAATAGGTAGGTGATCAACAAGGACATGGAAGACTTCCACATTATAAACCAAGTAGACCTTTCAGATATTTGTAGAATAATTCATCCAAAAAGCTGAACACATATTCTTCTCATGTGTGCCTGAAACAAAATAGACTATATGCTAGTCTGTGAAATAAGCTTCATTATATTTGAAAGATTTAAATAAGAGAAAGTATATTCCTTAGTTATAATAAAATGTTATTAAAAATAGGTAAAGGATAGGATTCTGGGTGGCTTGGCAGTTAAGCATCTGAATCTTAATTTCAGCTCAGGTCATGATCATATGGGTCATGAGAACTAGCCCCAGGTGGGGCTTTACCTTCAGCAGGGAATCTGCTTGAGAATCTCCCCTTCCCCCTGTTTACATTTGCATGCTCCCTCTCTCTCTCTTTCAAATAAATAAATAAATCTTTAAAACAAAGAAAGAAGGAAAATTGACAAATATTAGAAAATTAAACAATGCATTCCTAAATAACAATTATGTCAAAGAAAGAATCACACAGGAGTTTATAAAATACACTGAGACGAATAAAAATAAAAACCCAATATACCAAAATTTATGGGACACAGCTTGAAGCAGTGCTTAGAGGGAAATTTACAGTTGTAAAAGCGTTCATTTAAAAACAAAATAGGGGCGCCTGAGTGGTTCAGTTGGTTAAGTGACTGCCTTCAGCTCAGGTCATGATCCTGGAGTCCCGGGATCTAGTCCCACATCGGGCTCCCAGCTCCACAGGGAGTCTGCTTCTCTCTCTGACCTTCTCCTCACTCACACTCTCTCTCACTGTCTCTCTCTCAAATAAATAAATAAAATATTTAAAAATAAATAAAAACAAAAGAGGACTTCAAATTAGTAATTTAAACTTCTACCTTAAGACACTATAAAAAGAGGGGCACCTGGGTGGCTCAGTGAGTTAAAGCCTCTGCCTTCAGCTCAGGTCATGATTCCAAAGTCCTGGGATTGAGTCCCGCATGGGGCTCTCTGCTCAGCAGGGAGCCTGCTTCCTCCCCTCTCTCTGCCTGCTTCTCTGTGATCTCCATCTGTCAAATAAATAAACAAAATCTTTAAAAAAAAAAAAGACACTATAAAAAGAAAAACAAACTAGATGTACAGGAATCAAAAGGAAAGAAGTAAAAAAAAAAAAAATGACTGTGAATAGAAAAACAATAGAGAAAATCAATGAACATAAAAGACAGTCTTTTGAAACCATCTTTGAAAAAATCAACAAATACAAAAAAATAGGTACACTAAGGAAGAAAAAAAACCAGACCTTTCAAATTATAAACATCAGGAAGGAAAAGTACAAGGACACCATACAGAAATTATAAAGGAATTAAAGGACTGTAAGAGAATATTATGAATTCATGTATGCCAACAAAGTAGATAACTTAGATGAAATGGATAAATTTCTATAAAGATACAATAAGCTAAAACTGTTCCAAGAAGTAGAAAATCTAAATAGTTGTTAAACTATAACAACTGAAGTAATTAAATTCATAATAATAATTTTAAAAACTTCCCAGAAAAATAAACAACACAGGTCCAGATGGCTATGCTGGTGAATTCTACCAAATTTTCATAATATATTCAATACCAACCATTCACCAACTATTCTAAAATATAAGACAGGAAAAAACACATTACCACTTATCTATGAGACCAGTTTTATGCTGACAAGAAAACCAAAGACATCACAATAAAATAAAAATTCAGACCAATATCCCTTAAGAATATAGATTTTAAATTTCTGAATAAATTTATCATGAACAGATATTTCTACAAAGAAGATATACAGATGGCCAACAGACACATTAAAAGATGTTCAACATCACTCATCATCAGGGAAATGCAAATCAAAACTACCATGAGGTATCACCTCACACCAGTCAGAATGGCTAAAATCAAAAACACAAGAGACAAATGTAGGCGAACATATGGAGAAAAAGGAACTATTTGTGGGAATGCAAACTGGTGCAGCCACTATGAAAAACAGTATGAAGTTTCCTCAAAAATGTAACAACAGAACTACCCTAGATTTCAGTAATTGCACTACTGGGTATTTACCTAAAGAATACAAAATACAAATTTGAAAACATGCATGCACCCCTATGTCTATTGCAGCATTATTTACAATATTATGAAAGCGGCCCGAGTGTCCATCAATAGATGAATACGTAAGGAAGATGTGGTATATATCTACAATGGAATATTATCCCACCATAAAAATGAATGACATCTTGCCATTTGCAATGACATGGATGGAGCTAGAAAGTATTATGCTAAGCAAAAGAAACCAATCAGAGAAAGACAATACCATGAGATTTCAATAATATGTGGAAGAAGCAAAACAAACAAAAAGAAGGAAAGAGAGAGAGAGAGAAACCCAAAACAGACTCTTAAGTATAGAAAATAAACTGATAATTACCAGAGGGAAGGTGGGGGGAGGGGTGGAATAGTGTGAAACAGGGGATGGGAATTAAAGAATACACTTATCAAGATGCGCACTGAGTAATGCATAGAATTATAGAATCACTATATTGTACACTATACTGTACACTAATATAACACCGTATGCTAACTACACTGGAATTAAAATTTAAAAACTTATTTAAAAAAGTAACCACACTGAATCTAGCATCATATAAAAAAGATTATACATGACAATCTAGTGGGATTTATCCCAGGATTGCAAACTTGGTTTATCATCTGAAATTGATTTAATAAGTCATATTAATAGAACAAAGGTAAACACACACATGATAATCCCAATACACACAGGAGAGACATTTTTAAAAATCCAACACTTTTTCATAGTAAAAACATTCAACTAAGTAGGACCAGAATGTAATTGTATCACCCTGATAAAGGCCATCCATGAAAACCCTACATGAACACACTCGAGTGAATTCTCACTTCCCTCAGCAACAGAAGTAGTACTGTTCAGTATCCATCAGAAGCAGGTAAGGGGAGAAAAACTAATCCTCTATCAGGTACCAGTATTATTGCATTGTTTTGTTTAGTTTTTTTTTATCATATTAAAAAGTTTGGGACACTTGGGTGGCTCAGTCATTAAGCCTCTGCCTTCAGTTCAGGTCAAAGATTTAAAACCTTTAAGAAATATATTATTCCCAAGTTGTAGTATATATGTTGAATAAATGAAATAATTTTTGAAGAATTTATCTGAAATTTCCCTTGGTATTCCATTCTGTTTAACAACCGGTTTTATAAGAAAAACAAAACAAAACATATGTTTATACCACAATCTTGAAAATTGCTCTCTTGTTTTTTAGTTTTAAAATTTGATATTTAAACCAAAGTTTTTCTCTAACCATTGAAGAAAGTTATTTACTTTAGCCATATATATCTTTTTTTTTTTAATACCCCTGAGGAGAGTCTGTAACATTTTCTTTTCCTTTTGGAGAGTAATAAAAATGAATAGCAATATCCCTTCTATGGAATATTTACATTTCTAAATATTCTTTTTATAAGACAAATAATTATTTGGATGCTTTTCCAAAAGATTTTTATCAATATGTAGTTTTCAGGTTAAGGAAAAATTAACATTAGAATTTTAAAATTCCACTGGTAAATATGTAAGAATTATTGTGGATATATACACATGTGCAAAAGCAAAACTTTTCTAAGTGCAAGTCAACTTAATATAAATGCTACAATAACAAATCTAATGACGATTTCTTAGATTCCAGGATTTTCACCAATAAACCATGAAAAGCAAAGTAAATCATGACCCATCTTGATTTATTGTAGAGTTCTTAGTTGTGAGTAAAAAATAAACATATTTTTAAAATTTCTAGTTCTTAAGAACTTCATCAGTTCTTAAAAACTGCAAATTTCCATAAATATGGCACTTTTTATTTCATTATGTTCAAGATAAAGGAAAATTCCAGTTTATTAACTATGCAAAATCATCATGATTCTTGTATTTTTCTAGACAGCTATCACCACATAGTTATTTATTTAAATATGACAGGTTGAGACACTGAGTGGCACAGTCATTCGGGCACCCTACCCTTGAATTTTAGCTCAGGTCATCATCTCAGAATTGTGAGATTGAGGCCCATATGGGTCTCTGTGCTCAGCATGGAGCCTGCTTAAGACTCTCTTTCCCTCTTCCCCTTTCTCAAATAAATAAATAAATATTAAGAAAGAAAGAAAAGAGAGAAAAGAAAGAAATGAGGGAAGAAAGAAAGAGAGAAAGAAAAAAAAGAAAGGTCATTTCTTAAACTTAAAAGTCAAGATTTATTTTTTAAGCAATATTTATTTTATTTTTTTATTTTTTAAGCAAGATTTATTTTTTTAAGCAAGCAGTTAGATAATAGATATGAGAATGCAAATACATTTTAAATTAATCTGGAAGCATTAGTTCAACATTTATAAAGTTGTATTTAATTGAAAAATTTACATATATGTACAGATGTATATAGTTATTCAATATGTAAAAATCTACACATATATACATATATAAACATTCCTGAAAAATAAGATGTTTACATAGATATCCCTCAATCTAATTTTTAAATTCTATGAAAACATAATTAAATATATGTCAATTAATGATTTTGCCTTTTGAAGTAGCCAGCTGAACCATAAAAATCTATGAGTTTTATAGATTCTGTACTTAAAGGTTAAGTACAAAGGAAGAGATGGTCTCTAACTGATAAATTTAGTAATTAACTGAATTTTTAATACTCTATAGTAAAATGTAAACAGTGGAAATATTTTTAAATCTTATAATTAAAGTGCTAAAATATTCAAACGGTTAAACCTCAAAATACCAAACTAAACGATTTCATGCACCACATCCTATGCTGAGAAAATTGACTCCCTCAGACTGTAGGAGCCACTTAAGACTACCAAATTAGATATGGACAGGTGTGAGTATGTCATTCTCACAGATGGAGAAATTTAGACAAAGAAGGATTAAGACACTTGTTTAGGAATCCACAGCTGTTCAATTTAGTGTAGCCATGACTGGAAGCCAGCATGAATGGGTTCTAACCCTGGGGTTTGTTCACTTAATTGACCTGTTTTTGTTTTTGTTTTGTTTTGTTTTAAGCTGTTCTATATTTATTTTTTTAAATTTCTTGTTAGTAGAGTGTTATAAACTCTTAGGTAGGATTTCAAATTAATAATAAAGTTCTTATACGAAATCAAGAACTCTACCTATATTTATCTTTATATTTCTGGGAAACTAATCACTAGGCTACAAGATCAGTTTATTTAGACATCTAATTACACAGAAATTTCTATCTCATTTATATGCCCATATACCAATATTGGAGTCACTATCTCCCTTTTGTTGCCTACTACCAACTTCCTGGTGAAGAGAGGGTTTTAGAACCCAGACAGATATATTTTCCTACTTCTGGCTGAGAACATTGGTCAATTATGGCTTAGAATGTACAACTGCCCACTGTTTCTCCTTTTTCTCCACTTCAGCTCATCATAATTACAATTACTATATTGTAATTTGTTTAATATATGCCCCCTCTACAAATAGAGGGGAGCTGGTTCTGCAAATGGCACAATACTTGAAATTAGATCAGAATTTCCTTAAATCACCACTTTCTGTTCTCATACTCCTTTTATTTGACCTCTTCTCAACTTCCTAACTAGTATTGCTTATGTTTTATATTTGAAGCTTTATTAAGTTGCAAGGGGATAGTATAATTAAACTGAATTTTTATTGACACTGAATATTTATTCTGAGAAACATAACAGTTCTTGTCCACTAATTATGTTAGTCTACATAGACCAAAGCACAACATAATACTTAATATATAAAGATGGAATATTCTGGGTTGGTCTCTGATTACTTTCTAAAACTAAATATAGATGATTTTACTTTTTCTTTTTTCTATAAAATATACATCCAATCATCCTCTAGAGATAATCAAGTGTTGACTATTCCCTCTTTGGGACTTGAGAAAAAGCATTCAGGGAATTCATTCCAACCTATTATTTTAAAGATTTTTCAAAAATAATCTCTACACTTAATGTGGGGCTCAAACATAACCTCCAGATCAAGAGTCATGTGCTCTACTGACTGAGCTCTATGGACACTTGACACACCAGCCAGGTGCCCCCCAACCTGATTAACTTCACTGGCATTTCTCTCAACCTAAATAAAAATATAATTGATATTAAACTTAATTGAATAATGTGTTTAAAATTCCTCTGTGAGTATAATACCATGACTTTTGTAGTCTTAATTTCATTATGAAAATAAACTTACTGTTTTCATCAATGTTATTCTAAAGGTCTCTGAATTTCCTCCCTTGGAATTTGGTATCACTATGAAAATACTAATTGACATCATTTAATTTTATAGTGGAAACAATTTTTAAAAAAAGATACTTCAGAAGTCACTAAAAGAATATAAGAAAGACTTACAAGATTGGTCATTGCCTCTAGGTAAGAAAATAGAATGTGGGTGTGGATAAAGGAGAATTACTTTCTGATGATATGCCTTGAAATATAACATTTTGAATATTTGAAAATTCTGGATATGTGTATGTGTGTATATGTATATGTATGCATATGAGCTTAGAGTATATTGTATTACTCTACTCAGGCTGCCATAACAAAATATCACCAACAGACTGGGTGGCTTAAACAACAGAAATTTATTTTTCACAGTGGGTGGGGGATGGGTGAAAGAGTTGATGGGGATTAAGATGTGCACTTGTGATGAGCACCAGGTAATGTATGGAAGTTTTGAATTACTGTACAGTACACATGAAACTAATATTACACTGTATGTTAATTAACTGGAATTTGAATAAAATCTTTAAAAAAAGAAGAAATGTATTTTTCAGTTCTGGAAGCTGGTATATTCAAGGTCAAGGTTCCAGCAAGAGAGGTTTCATTCTGAAGCCCCTTCTGGCTTATAGGTGGCTGCCTTCTCACTGGATGCACACAACTTTTTCTTTATGCATATATTGTGGGGTGGGATGATGAGAGTAAAAGAGAGAGTGAGCGAGTGAGCAAATTAGTGTCTCTTCTTATCAGGATACTAATCCTTTTGGACCAGGCCCCATCTTTATAAACTCATTCTACCTAAATTATTCTTTAAAAGCCAAATCTCCAAATAAGTCATACCTCATTTTATTGTATTTTGCTTTATTGTGCTTTGCAGGTACTGTGTTTTACAAATTGAAGATTTGTGGCAACCCAATATTGAGTAAATCTTTCAACACCATTTTCCAAAAGCATTTGCTCACTCATCTCTATGTCATATTTTTTGTTTCTGTGTCTTAATTCTCTCAACATGTCAAAATCTTCATTGATATTACTATTATAATTGTTTCAGGGTACCATAGAAAATGCCCACATAAGACAATAAGCTTAATAAACTTTGTGTGTGTTCCCACTTTTTCACTGATTGCAAGTTTCCCCTTCTATCTTTTCTCCTCAGGCCTCCCTATTCCTTGAGACACAGCAATATTCAAATTAACCCAGTTAATAACCCCATAATGCTCTCTAAGTGTTCAAGTGAAAGGAAGCATCCCACAACTCTCACTTTAAATCAAAACCTAGGGTGCCTGGGTGGCTCAGTTGGTCAAGCAATTGTCTTTGGCTTAGGTCATGATCCTGGAGTGCTGGATGGAGTCCTTCATGGGGCTCCCTGTTCAGCGGGAAGTCTGCTTCTCCCTCTGACTCTCCCCCTTCTTGTTCTCTCTTTCTCTCATTCTCTCTCTCAAATAAATACATAAAATCTTAAAAATAAATAAATAAATCAAAACCTAAAAATAATTAAGCTTAGTGAGGAAGGCATGTCAAAAGAGTAGACATACCACAATCTTCTGTGCCAAACCATTAATCAAGTTATGAATGCAATGAAAAATATATTTAAGGAAATTAAAAGTATTGCTCTAGAGATACATAAATGATAAGAAAGTGAAGGAGCCTCATTACTGAGATGGAGAAAGTTTTAGTGTCCTACATGGAAGAACAAACCAGTCACAACATCCCCTTAAGCCGAAGTCTAAACCAGAGAAAGGCCCTAACTTTCTTCAATAGAGAGGTGAGGAAGAGAAGTTTGAAACTAGCAACATTTGGTTCATGAGGTTTAAGGGGAAAAAAACAAAAACAAAAACAAAAATCTGTAACATCAGAGTGCAAGGTGAAACATCAAGCCCTAATGTAGAAGTTGTAGCAAGTTATCCAGAAGATGATCTAGCTGAGATATTTCATGAAGGTGACCACACAAAACAAAGGACTTTTCAATATAAACAAAGCAGCTTTTCTATTTGAAGAAGATTCCATCTAGGACTTTCATAACTGGAGAGGAGAAGTCAATGTCTAGTTTCAAACATCAAATTGACTCTCCTGTTAGGGGCTAATGCATCTGGTGACCTAGAGCTGAAGCCAATGCTCATTTACCATTCCAAAAATCCCAAGGCCCTAGAGAATGATGCTAAAAATACCCTTTTCTTTATAAATGGAACAGTAAATCCTGGGTGACAACACATCTATTTACAATGTGGTTTACTGAATATTTTAGGCCCACTGTTGAAAACTGCTACTCAGGAAAAAAAATCCTTTAAAAATGTAACTGCTAATTGACAATGTACCTAGTCACCCAAGAGCTCTGATGGAGGTATATGATGGGATTAATGTTATTTTCATACCTACTAACACAACATTCATCCTCAAGTCCATTAATCAAGGAGGCATGTCAATTTTCAAGTTTTATTATTTAATAAGTACATTTTGAAAGGCTATAGCTGCCACAGTGATTCCTCTAATGGACCTGGGCAATGTAAACTGAAAACCTGGAAAGATTCATCATTCTAGATGCTACTAAGAATATTTGTGATTCACAATAAGAGGTCAAAATATCAACGCTAACAAGAGTATGGGAGATGCTGATTCCAATAATCATGGATGAATTTGAGGGGTTCAAGATTTCAGTGAAGGAAATAACCAGAAATATGATAGAAATAGCAAGAACTAGAATTAGAAGTGGAGCCTGAAGATGTGACTGAATTGCTTTAAGTTCATGTTCAAATTTGAATGAATGAAGATATATTTCTTATACATGAGCAAAGAAAGTGGTTTCTTCACTTGGCATCTATCCTTGGTGATGATGATATAAAGATTATTGAACGACAACAAAAGATTTAGAATATTAGATAAACTTAGTTGATTAAGCAGGTGCAGGGTTTGAGAAGCTTGGCTTCAATTGTGAAATAAGTTCTGTAGGTAAAATGCTATCAAACATCATTGGATGCTACAAATAAATCATTCTTGAAAGGA
Source organism: Mellivora capensis (assembly GCA_004024625.1). Taxonomy (NCBI): domain Eukaryota; kingdom Metazoa; phylum Chordata; class Mammalia; order Carnivora; family Mustelidae; genus Mellivora; species Mellivora capensis. The sequence goes on from PISX010007365.1 coordinate 35,218, forward strand.
AGAGTCAGTAGATGAAGCAAGCTCCACTGTTGTCTTATTTTAAGAAATTGTCATAACCACCCCAACCTTGAGAAACCACTGTCCTGAGCAGTCAGCAGCCATTAACATTGAGCAAGACTCTCCACCAGGAAAAATATTATGACTTGCTGAAAGCTCAGAGGATGGTTAGCATTTTATATCAATAAACTATTTTGTAAAGTATTTTTAAATTAAGGTATATACATTGATTTTTAGACATAATATTGCACACTTAATAGGCTATACTTCAGTGTGAACACTATTTTTATATGCACTAAGAAATAAAAAAATCTATTTGACTTACTTTATTGCAGTATTTGCTTTATGGTGGTGGTCTGGAACCAGACCTCCAATATGTCTTGAGGTATGCCTGTATAGCCACTCGAGGGTTGATAGATTTAACATATGAGTTTTAGGGAAATGGAAGCACTTAAACAATTATATATATTAACCCTTTTATATATAGTTATATAATTATATAATATATATACACATATATACCTATAATATATATACATATAACTATGTATGAACTATATATATTTATATGCACAAATATATATACTTATATATTTACATATATATTACATATACACACACACTTTTTTCTTTTTTAGCTAGACATTCCTATAAATACATATTACTGTACCTTATAACCTAATTCAATAGTGAGTAATACTACTTAGGAACATTTGAGTAACTTCTTGGATCTGTTCATAGAAATTGAGTTCTCAGTATAAATGTGAATCTTGTAATATAGTGATATAATACAGAGACTAAATTTTTTAAACATTCCTATCATATCCAGTGGCTACCAGGGGCATTTTTTTCCCCTAACAAGATAAGATAATGGCAAGGGAAAGATAATGAAATAGTATTGCTATGGTTCCACAAAAATAATAGTCTCTCTCTAAACTCTCACTGAAGAAATTTCAGTGGAGTGTGCTCTTGAATCAAGAGTGGGCTAAACAGACAATTTCAGAGAAAAGAAATCTCATCAATTTTTAGATGGCAGAAATTAAAAAGAATAAAATTTCAAAAAACTAGAGAGAAAGCAAAGACACATGATAGTTTTAGGGAATTTGAGACGAAAAGATTCTTAACTACAATATTCAACCCACATACTATAATCTAGAAAGAAGGGAAATCAAATTCAGAATTATAAAAATATTGTGATTGACATATTTCCTAAATAAATTTGATAAAATGTACAAAAACTGATGTTCTATAGAAGTTCAACTGACCCTTTGTAAGCTATAAAAACAAGTGGTAGAAGTTAGAATCTCTGTAGAATGAAGCTTGAATCAGAACTGCTGCTTGTTTTTCTACATATGATCATTTACCCTCAACTGGAGAAAAAGGAGTATTTTAAATATGGCAAAAAGAAAAATTATGCATAAAACCCCGCTGCTCCTTCAAGTCACTCAGTATGTCACCAGCCCTCTGCAAGAAAGATGAAGAATGTTGGAGAGTATGCAGAGTATGTGGAACATTTGTACAGTGTTAGTGGAAATACAAATTAGTACAGCTACTGTAGAAAGCACTATGGAGATTCCTCAAAAATTCAAAATAAGAATACCATATGATACAGCAATCCCACCTCTAGGTATATATCCAAAAGAACTGAATCAGGATCTCAAAGGCACTACTCTGTTCATTGCAGTATTATTCACAATAGCCAAGATGTGGAAACAACCTAAGTGTTCACTGGCAGATGAATGGATAAGGAAAATGTGGTATATACATGCAAAGGAATATTATTCACTCTTTTAAAAAGATATTCTGCCATTTTTAACATGGATGAACTTGGAGGACATGATGCCTAATGAAATAAGCCAGTCACAGAAGAATAAATACAGCATGATTCCACTTTCTTTTAAAAGATGAGTATATTTAAGAGAGCGAGAGTATAAGTGGGGAAGGGGCAGAGGAAGAGGGAGAAAAAGATTCCTTAAGCAGACTCCCTCCTGAGCACAGAGCCTGATGTGGGGCTTGATCCCCACATGATCCCAAGATCATGACCTGAGCTGAAATCAAGAGTCAGCTGCTCAATTGATTAAGCCACCCAGGGGGCCCTGCGTGGTTCCACTTCTATGAGTTATCTAAAATAGTCAAATGTATAAAAACAGAGAACAGAATGGTAATTGCCAGAGCTGGGGTTATGAGATATGGGAAACTGTTGTTCAACAGTTATAAGCTTTGTTTTGCAAAATGAATAAATTCAAGAAATTTGCTGTACAACATAGTGGTTATAGTTAACAACACAGTATTGTGTATTTCAAAATTTGTTAAAAGTTAAATCTTATGTTAAAGTTTCTTACAACAAAACAGCAGTAAAGCAGCAATAAAACCTAAAAAAAAAAAAAACACACAAAGAAACTTGGGGAACTGTTGAATGTATCTATTACTTGGATTCTGGTGATGGCATCATGTTATTTGCATATATGCAGATTTATCAATTTATCAATTTGTGTACATTAATTATGTGCAGTTCTTGTATATAAATTGTACCTTCATAACTGTTAAAAAAAAACATTCAAAAGGGACCCTAGGAAACCAGAGTCTAATATATCCATCATCCCCCTTTTCCACCAGGAGTTCCACATTTGCACACGACTACTTAATAAAAATATTTCACAGTTCCATCTCCACAACCGTTCGTTTTTGCATAATTGTCATTTTATATATTGACAGCCTTCAGTAATGTGATTTTTCCAAAGTCACATAGCTAATAATTGAAGAATTCCATTCCATAATTTCTTACTTCAAGATTTAGGGCTCTCTTGTACTTTACCATTAATATCTCCAAGCATCTCCAGAACTAGAAAATAAGGACTAAAAAGAAATCATGAAAGAAAAGTCAAAGTAACATTAGCAACAAACACGAAATAAGACTGTGAAATCAGAGAACCGTAAAAATCATAGAGTCAGGCAGGAGTACCATATCTCATTACTGAGATTTTTTTTGGCCATTAAAAAGCACCAAGGTTACTAAGGAGAGAGAATCATATCTTTATTCTTAGTCTGATTGAAAATAATCAACTTGTTGTTAGATAGTAAGTTTTACTGCATCCCAAGTTTCCATGAAGGATTTTCTCCCCAAATCTCTCTCCACTTATTTAATACTTCTACTCCCCGCCCAGCTCCTAAAGGAAACACATGCTCCCCAACCACCATTCCCACAGTAAGAAGCTGTCCCAGGTCAGCATCACCTAGAATTGGCCCAGCAAATCTCTCTAAATCCGAGAGTCATATAATAGGCCCATCTCTCTCTTGCACTTAGTTGTGCCCTCTTACCCAGACATATCAATAGTGAAGGTAATGTATGAGACTCTATGACACTCCTTTGCTTTATTTCTCAAATTGCTCAGAACCAAGGTGAGGGAAAGAGATGCTATTTATTAGGGGGTCCCTCAGGAGCTTAGGACCTCAAAAAAGGATAACAGACTTTCTGAATTGACTAAAAATGTATTGGGCTAACCAAAAATGCTCAAATGTGATGTGCTGTATTTAGAAAACCATAGATTCAGAGTTGCTTCCATAATAAAGGATGAAGATATCTTTGTGTACTTCTTTTTTTTTAAGATTTTATTTGTTTATTTGACAGGCAGAGATCTTAAGCAGGCAGAGAGGCAGGCAGATTGGGAAGCAGGCTCACCGCCGAGCAGAGAGCCCAATGTGGGGCTCTATCACAGGACGCTGGGATCATGACCTGAGCCGAAGACAGAGGCTTTAACCCACTGAGCCACCCAGATGCCCCACATTTGTGCACTTCTAGAGGGAGTATGGCTGGTAGGTAATTCTCTAGGGATAATCCCATAATGAACCTATAGGAAAATTCATTACGCATTATTCATCAGGCATTGCATTTTTAATAATCTCAGACAAGATGTCGTGAGAAAATAACAAAATTAAAAGAATTTAACTAACTTCTTGAGAACTTAACATGTGGCAAATTCATAGCAAGAAGTTATTTTGGGGGGCACCTGGGTGGCTCAGTAAGTTGTTTCTGCCTTCGGCTCAGGTCATGATCTCAGGGTCCTAGGGTCGAGCCCTGCATTGGGCTTTCTGCTCAGTGAGGAACCTGCTTCCCCTCTCTCTCTGCCTGCCTTTCTGCCTACTTGTGATCTCTGTCTCTGTCAAATAAATAGATAAAATCTTAAAAAGAAAAGAAAAGAAAAGGTGTCATTTTAGAGGTGAGGAACCTGAGCCTCACAGAAATTAAGTAACCTGTGCAAAGACAAGTATCAAGTAATCAATGGAATGGGGATTAAAACAAAGTTTTTTATTCTAAAATCTATTTAGTGGTATATTAAATAACAATAGTTATAACACGAAGAATTTTCATCCTAGTTACAATTGTAAGATATGTAGTCAGATACCTGTGTATAATTCTCAATCTCTCCTACTCCCTCAAAAAAAAAAAAGAATTAAAAATGAAAAATTAGGGGCAACTGGGTGGTTCAATTGGTTGAGTGTCTGACTCCTGATTTCATGATCTAAACTCAAGGAATTCAAGTTATGAAGGGAAAACATGGAATGAGGCTAATCAGGAATTAAGGAAAGAAAAAAAATGAAAAAATCATATATATGCATATATACACACATGTGTATATGTGTTTCACATTCCCTTAATAGATCTTCCATTAACTTCAACATGCTTGAATTGTACCCATTATATGTATAAATATATAATGTCCCAAGAGTACAGTTATGCTAGCCCACAGTGAAGAATGACTTGGTTTTAAAATCCATGTGCTGGGAACCTGACAGATTCTGAAATATTTGCATTTGAAAGGATAGAGACTCTTCACAGAAAGTGTCAGTAGCTCCATGCATCCTATCAGTGCACATTTTTTTTTATTTCTTTTCAGCATAACAGAGTTCATAGTTTTACACCACACCCAGTGCTCCATGCAATGCGTGCCCTCCACAATACCCACCACCTGGCTCCCCCAACCTCCCACCCCCCGCCTCTTCAAAACCCTCAGGTTGTTTTTCAGAGTATATCAGTGCACATTTTATTCTAAAGAAAGAGCATTAAAGTTAGGAATTCTGTTTTTCTCTCCAACCAGAGAGACAAACTGTTTGATGAGTCTGGGGGTTAGTAGACATATTACCCAGTCTTCAATACAGAGCATTCTCTCCATGCGCATTTGGGCTAATATATAAGTCCATATCTGAAACATAATATAGGCAGTTCATTTACTATTCAGTCAATACTATCATTCTTAGAGCTAAATATACATGTTTATTATTTCATCACAACTGCATTATCATCATTAAAAACCCTCCATAAACTTTTTCCTAAGTGCTTGACCATACACAAAATAATTGTGTATTCATTAGGAAGTTAACAATATAAATAAAATCGTAAACTTTGTAAAGGTGGTGTAACCGTATACAGAAGAGAAATTATCTGTTTAATTTTAAATTTGATTAACACATGTTTTATATAATCTAATTAATATTTTCCATTGGAAAATACATTTTGAATGAAAAGACAACCTATTAATGAAAAAAATCACTATATCTTTAACACCTATGGAATTTTGCTAAGTAAAACTAAGTAGTTTATTCAAGGCATTATGCTAACTATTATGCCCTAAGTAAATTCTAATAATATTACAAAGATAGGTGAAAATTAACTAAGAATACAAGGTATTGTATGATATATTTTTTAAAGTATCAGTTTAGGTAAAATAAAGGAATTCTGAAGTAATTCTGAATAATTCTGAAAGGAAATAATTCAACCCAGTAGCTTAAATTGAACATAGAGTATTGCATAGATTAGATGGGAGTTAAACCAATCTTTGAAGGATAGAAATAATTGAAAACAAATTTTGAATAGGAAAGTAACATGTTCAAATCCTCAAGCCCTAGATGGAAATCATGTTTGTGCTGCAAAACCGACCTGAAGTTGTTAATAAATAAAACAGATCATGCAGAACAAAGGAGGATGACATCAAGAAGTAAAGAATTCAAAGTTAGGTTGTATCTTAGATGCTAGGATTCACTGTGCTGTGTTATACATCTAGAAGGGGTAAAAAACGAACAAACAAAAAATGTAGAGTAAGAGAATGAATTGGTTCCTGATGTCAGTAGGACATTATATTTCACAGGGCCAATTAGCCAAAAGTTCAGAGAACTTAAGAAAATGGAAGCCAGGCAAAGGACCATTGCCACTGTGGAAGATCCATTAGACAAGGATCTCAAGCAGATTTATGATAGGGTGAAAGAAGGTGGAGCCCTATAAAATTATTATTCTACTGAGTTTGTGGGCATTATAAACAATCTACTATATGTTTGAATTGATTGATTGATTGATTCATTGATTGATTTTGAGACAGAGAGAGGGCTAGAGGCAGAGGGAAAGGGAATCTCAAGCAGACTCCATGCTCACATGGAGCCCGAAACAGGGCTTGATCCCATGACCCTGAGATGATGACCTGAGCCAAAATCAAGAGTTGGATGCTTAACCAACTCAGCTGCCCAGGTACCTATATGTGTTTGGAATTCTGCAAGATACTGAGAAAATAAAGATAAGTGGAGGACAATACTGCTTTGTAGGAACTATAAATTCTAACAGGAATTGACATATTGGATGGATGGTTAGAAAGAGAAAGAGAGAGAATAGCAGCCTGATAAGTTGTTTAATAAAGGAAGGTGCTTTTACAGAAGTGGGCATTTTATTCTGCTGGAGACACTTGGCATTTGAGTAAATTCAAAGTATTTGAAATATGAGTCCCTAGAACAAATTTATATTCCAATAAGATGTCTTTCTAATACTTCTGCTTTGGACTGCTGTTGTATAAGATGTCTATGCTGACCACCTTGGACAATCTTAGAGTTATCTTGCTATAACTCTATAAGTGGTCAGGATTTCCTCAATTTTTGAATCCCCAAGTACAGATGCAAATTCTTCACCTTTTTTCTCTTAAACGAAGCTAACACAAGACTAGACTCTTTTTCACTCTTTCTCACACACTTGAAAGTAGTAGAGGGTGGGGCGCCTGGGTGGCTCAGTGGGTTAAAGCCTCTGCTTTCTGCTCAGGTCATGATCCCAGGGTCCTGGGATTGAGCCCCACATAGGGCTCTCTGCTCCACGGAGAGCCTGCTTCCTCCTCTTTCTCCCTGCCTGCCTCTCTTGCCTACTTGTAATCTCTGTCTGTCAAATAAATAAATAAAATCTTAAAAAAAAAAAAAGAAAGTAGTAGAGGGAAATACAAGATAAGTAAAGGAAAACATGGAGCCAGTGATTTTCAGATTCTCTTCTAGATCCCAGTGAATATTGTTCTGACTAGATATAGTTTATTTTAGCTTCAACACACATGTATTTAGCTAAAAAGCTTCATCCTTCCATGTACAAATTTTTTGTTTCTCTCACTTTACTGTACCCATCCAAGCTGTCATTATTACAAGCCAGTGAGAGTGAAGATTAGTTTATATTATATGGATGTATAGAGATACAGAAATTTTTATCCAAAAACCCCAGAATACACTTAAAAAAAAACTAGTGTACATGAAATATTCTACAGGATAGGTCACATGTTAGACCACAAAGCAAGTCAGTAAATTCAAGAAGACTGAAAGCATATCAAACATCTTTTCCCACAACAATACTATGAAACTAGAAATCAATCACAAGAAGAAAACTAGGGGGAAAAAGCACACAAACATGTGCAGGCTGAACAACATGTTACTAAAGAACGAATGAGTCAATAAGAAATCAAAGAGGAAATTTTAAAAAAACACTTTGAGACAAATGAAAATACAAAATCCATGGAACGCAGCAAAAGCAGTTTTAAGAGGACAGTTCACAGCAATACAAGACTACCTTATGAAAAATCCCAAATAAACAATCTAACTTTGTACTGAAAAGAAGAAGAAGAAGAAAAAGAAAAGCAAACAAAACCCAAAGTTAGTGGAGGAAATAAGATCAGAGAGAAAATAAATATAGAGACTAAAAAAAGCAATAGAAAAGACCAATGCAGCTAAAACTTGGTTCTTTGAGAAAACAAACAAAATCAATAAACCTCTAGCCAGACTCATCAAGATAAAAGGAGAGAGGGTCCAAAAAATTATATTAGAAACAAAAGAGAAATTATAACTGACATGACAGAAATACAAAGATCATAAGGAAATTTTACAAGTGGTTATAAATCAATAAGAAAACCTAAAAGAAATGGATAAATCCCTGAAATACACCAACTTCCATGACTGAATCACAAAGAAGTATTCAAGTTATTTCAAAAACCTGCAGGGGAAGCTGTTTACAATATTATTTTACACGGTCAGCACAACATTGAGAGCAGACCAGACAAAGGTCCTGCTTTAAAAAAAAATTAAACATCAATATTCCCAATGAACATAGATACAAAAATTTTCAACAAAATATTAGCAAAGCAAATTCAACAATTCATTAAAAGGATTAAAACCCACAATCAAGTGAGATTTATTTATCCCAGGTATGCAAGGACAATTCAATACGTTCAAAGTCATCAACTTGATACATCACATTAACAAAAGGATAAAAAAATCATACAATCATGCATAAGTATTTGACAAAATTCAAAATATATTTATGATTTATAAACTCTCAACAAAGTGTGTATAGAAAGAATGTACCTGAGCGCTTATGACAATCTCACAACTCACATCATACCCAACAATAAAAAAATGAAAACTTTTCCTCTAATATCAGAAACAAGACAAAGATAACCATTCTCATTGTTTTTATTCAACAGAGCCATGAAAGTACTACTCAGAGCAGTTAGGCAAGAAAAATAAATAAAAGGCATCCAAATCCAGAAGGAAGAAATAAAAGTATCACTATTTACAGATTAAATAATATACATAGAAAATCCTGAAGACTCCACCAAAAATCCTGTTAGAACTAATAAGTAAATTTTGCAATTCCCAGGATACAAAATAACAGAAAATGGTTATGCTTCTATAAACTAATAAAAGCTCTCATAAATAGAAATTAATTTAAAAATCTCACTTGTAATTGCTTCAGTGATAATAACAAAACAAATTTTGGAGTAAATTTAACCAAGGAGATAAAAAATCTATACTCTGAAAACTATATAACATTGATTAAATAAATTGAAGATAAAAAGAAATAAATAAAAATATATTCTGTCTTCATGTATTGGAATAATACTGTTGAAATTTCCATACTAACCACAGCAATAAACAGATTTAGTGCAATCCCCATCAAAACACAATGGCATTTTTGACAAATCTAGAACAAAGATTCCTAAAATGTTCATGGAACCATGAAAGATTCCAAATAGCTAGAGCAATTGTAAAAAAGAACAAAACTGGAGGTATCACCTTCCCTGATTTCAAACTATAAATCTATAGTAATCAAGACAGTACGGTACTGGCACAAAACCAGATACGTAGATCAATGGTATATATTAGAGAGTCAAGAAAGAAATCCAGACATATATAGTCAATTGATCTATGAAAAAGAATATACAATGGGGAGAAGACAATCTCTTGAATAAATGGTGTTGAGAAAGCTGAACAAATACATGCAAAAGATAAAATTGGACCACTTCCCTAACTATATACAAAAATAAATTCAGAATGTATAAAAGACTTAGATGTAAGACACGAAAATATAAAACTCATAGAAGAAAACAGGCATGATGCTCTTGTCAACATCTTAAGAAATATTTTCCTTTCCTTTTCTTCTCTTTTTTTTTTTTTTTTGATCAGTCTTTTAAGGCAAGGGCAACAAAATCTTAAATAAACAAGAGGGTATACAATGAACTAAAACGTTTGTGCACAGCAAAGAATACCTTCAACAAAAAAATGCAATTGGACAAATGAGGACAAATATTTGCAAATCATCCATTCTATAAGGGGTCAATATCCAAAATACATAAAGAACTTACACAACTTAATATCAAAACAACAAAAAATGGTTTAAAAAATGGTCAGAGATCTTGAAAAGTAATTTTTTCAAAGTCATACAAATGGCCAGCAGGTACATGAAAAGATGCTTAAAATCACAAATCCTCAGAGAAACACAAATCAAAACCACAATGAGACATCACCTCATACCAGTCAGATTGATTATTATCAAAAAACAAAAAGCACAGGTGAGGATGTGAAAAAAAGGGAACCCGCCAGCACTGTTGGTGGAATAAAAATTGGTGTAGTTACTAGGGAATATAGTATAGAAATTCTTCACAATTTAAAAACACAACTGTTATGCAATCCAGCATTTCCACTTCTGGGTTTTATCTGAAGAATATAAAATACCAATTTGGAGAAATAATGCACCCCTGTATTTATTGCAGCATTATTTAAAATAGCTAAGATCTAGAAGCAACCTAAGTGTCCATCTATAAGTGAATGGATAGAAATGTGGTGCACAGACACAATGGAATATAACTCAGTCATAAAAAAGGAATGAAATGGTGGCATTTGCAATATCATGGATGGCTCTAAAGTGTATTATGCTAAATGAAATATATCAGAAAGAGAAAGACAAATACCTTATTATTTCACTTACAGGCAGAATCTGAAAAACAAAACAAAAACAAATGAACAAACAAAACAGAAACAGACTCAAAGATTCAAGAAAGAAACTGTTGGTTACCAGAGAAGTGAAAGGTTGAGGTGGGCAAAATAATTGAAGTGGATTTAAAGCTACAATCTTCTAATTATAAAATAAATAAGTTATGGGGATATAATGTACAACACTGGTAGTATATAGTCAATAATATTGTAATAACTCTGTATGGTGACAAATGGTAATTAGTCTTTGTAGGAATCATTTTGTAATGTATAAAAAATACCAAAGCATGATGATGTGCACCTGAAACTAATAGGATGATTTGTGTCAATTATATTCATGAAAAAATAGATTAACTAAAAAAATAGATTAACTAAAAAGAAGATTATAATGTTGTTGTTTGCAGAGGAGTCTAAGGATGCTATTACTGAAGTAGAAGTGTTCTTGGAATTTTTCTAACATAATCTTAGACTACTCAAGGTAAGATAATTTGTTGACTAAAAAGAATTGCATAATGGTGACATGATATTTTGCAAAGTTTTTTTTTAAGGAATTTGTATTTTATTACTTATAATAGCGCATCCAAACTTTGACTTTCTCTGCTTCTGGAATCCAGATGTCAAAGGATTCCCATCAGAAAGTTATAAAACAAGATGAGTTGATTCACTGTTGATTGTCAACACCTGCTCCAGTGCTAGCCAGGAACCTTATTATGAATCTAGGAATATCTCATTCTATCCTCACTTCACAAACACACAAACTCTCAAATATATGAAAACTCCCAACACTCTCCTGCTCTTTCCACTCTGAGTCTTTCCTACGTCATTTCTTTGTTGTTGTTGTTTTAAATTGAAGTAACATTGACATAATGTTAGTTTCAAGAACATAATGATTTGATATCTCTGTGTATTCTGAAATGATCCCCAAATAACATTTATCATGACACATAACTAGAATTTTCTTTCTTGTGATAAGAACTTTCAAGATCTACTCTCTTAGTAATGTTGAAATATACAATGAAATATTATTATTACATCCACCATATTGTACACTAAATCCTTAGGTCTTATTTATTTTTATAACTGGAATTTTCTATCCTTTTATCCATTTTACCCTCCCTTCATTCCTCCGCTTCTGGCAGCTACCAATCTGTTCTCTATGAGTTTGAGGGGGATTTTTTGGGTTGTTTTTTAAGATTCCACATACCAGTGGTGTGGAATCTTATGGTATTTATCTCTCTCTGTCTGACTTATTTCACTTAGCATTATGCCCTCAACATCCATTCATGTTGTTTTCAGAAACGGCAAAATTTCCTTCTTTTTTATGGTTGAATACTATACTCCTATGGCTTTCCAATATACTTAAGTCTTTCATAGAATAAGAAAAATCCTCATTCAGACCTCAGCTCAAGTTACTTTCCTCTCTTTTACTTCTGTCTCTTGTACTTTCCTCCTCATCTACTTCTCTGGAGGTTTTGAAAATTTGTTAATATTTATTCTTTTTTTTAAAATATTTATTCTTTTTATTTCCACATCTTCCATTCATTATTTAAGCCATTTTAAATATGGCTTCTTGCCCATAATTTAAAATACAGTCGTGTGGGGAGCCTGATGGTTTAGTCAGTTGAATATGTAACTCTTGATTTTGGCTCAGATCCTGATCTCAGGGGGTCCTGAGATTGAGCCCTGCATTGACCTCTATGCTCAGTAGAGAGTCTGCTTGACATTCTCTCCCTCTGCCTCTCCTCTCTCTCTCTCTCTTCCAAATATTAAAAAATACAATCTTGCTAAATTTTTTCTATATTATAAAAAACTTTGTATAGAATTGGAATTATCTATGCTTTGAATATTTTGTATAAATTTCTTCTAAGATCATGTGTACTTGGTGTTTTCACTAAGCACATTAAAGACTTTGAAATGGTTAGTGAACTATTCTTTTTATATATTTTTTAAATAAGTTGTTGTAGGCTATATTTCTTTGTTATTCCTTCCTCTTTATTTGAGTTCATTTTTTATTTTTTTCACTAATTTTTAAGATGAATGCCTATTCATTGACTTTTAGCCTTTCTATCTTTCACAAGTAAGCATTTAGCTCAATTTTAATATGGAATTTTTCATTATTGTCTTGTTCATGTTTAAATGTAATACTTTCTTCTTTGACCTATTAGTTGTGTATAGGTATATGTATAGATATAGTTGTCTTATTATATTTTAATAATAATTTGATAATATTGTGGTAATTTTGTATAACTTGCTATGTTATCAATTATTTAAAGTTTGATTATGCTACCATATATTTATTTTAAAGTCCATTTTACAAATATACTTCATGTGTGCTTTAAAAAATGGTATGTTCTTTAATTTTGGGATTCAGGGTTCAATGTATATTCATGAGAGCAAGCTTTTAACTGTATTGTTCAAATTGTCCATATTTTTACTAAGTTTGGGTGTTGGACCTCATAATAGTGAGTTGAATGACATCTCCATGTATGATCATAGATTTATTACATTCTGCTTACCATCTGTCAACTTTTTCTTTATGCATCTTTGAGTATGTTATTACATGCAAAAAGGAATGTAACATTGCTCTATATTCCTCATATAAATGGAAAAGTTCATCCTAAATAATGGTTTTTACTCTTACATTTACTTTGTTGGAGATTAAAATAAATTTACAGCTTTATCTTATTCTATTTTTTTTTCCTTTAATCTCCCTAGATCTTTAGGATCTATATGAATTTATTATAAATCACATATAGATGTATTTTATTACAAACTGATAATCCCTATAAGTGTTTCTTTTAACTCATTCTGTACTTTCTACAACCACTGATTTGTTTTTCCCTGTTATAAAATGTATATCTTTTAAATTGATACTTAAAATGTGATATTTTAACTTGATTGATATTTTAAATTAGTTAATACTTTTCTATTTACTATACATGCTTTTTGATATCTCATGATTTATTTATACATTTCAGTGGTTAAATATATAACACAATAAATAAATTCTAAAGTAAGACAATATCTATATGGCTCTCCAAAACAAACAAAAATTTAGTATATTTTTTTGTCATCACAAAGTACCTAATGTTGCTAAACAAATATTAATGTTTTGTCAAAGAAACTATTATAAAAATTATAAATGTTGACCATGTTTATAGTGTATTTCAAACACTTTATTTTCTTTATTTTTTTATTTCAGTTTAAAACTATTATTTAACCCTCAAAACAATCCTTTGAAGATATATTGTTTTATTTCAACATTTTTTGTTTCCTTATATGTTTATCATTTTATTTTGCTTGCCATTCATTTCTAGATTAATGTCTTTTATAACTGGAATCTGTATTCAATTTAATTGGAATTTTGTATACAATTCAATTCTGTATTCAATTTACTTGTTCCTGAAATACATGATGTAGAAGTCTTCCTAGTGAGAATGCATTGCTGATAAACTTCTACAACTTATCTGAAATTTTGCCCTTGTTCTTCAATGACACTTTACCTACATAAAAAAAAAAATCCTACATTGATGGTTATTTAAATTATCTCCTGTTTTACCTTTCCTACAATTTTCTGAATTCAGTTGGTGCTCAAGACAAGTCTGATGTTAGTATCATTATTTTCCTTTTATAGGTAATTTTTGTTTCACTTGGGATGCCTTTAAGATCTTTTTGTGTTTGGGAAAAATTTTAAACTTTACCAACGTTTGTTAAAACGTGGATTGCATTTTTTTTGTCATGTTAGTGCTTTATTGTGCTTCCTAAATCAGCATTTCTGTCTTTCATCTATTCTAGAAAGTTCTAATAAGTGGCTCTTATATTGTGTGACTTATATAAAACCTCCTGGTTTTCTTTATTTGGAAGTCAAATTAAGTATATCAGACTTTCTAAATTTATCACATCTATAAGTACTCCTTTTTCATTTTTTTCTTTGTAAATATAGGTATATATGTGTATATGTCTGTATATGTATATATGTGTATGTATGTGTGTGTGTGTATATATATATATATATATATATATATATATATTTCAGCCAAAGAGCCATTCTCTCTTGAGCTATTTATAATTTTAACACATGCATTGCATTTTTATTTTTTTATTTTAATGTTTTCAGATTTATTGATTTTGAGATTTCTTCCACTATTATATTAACTGTTAAGGATGATAGAGATTATCTATAACTGAAATCAATGGAAGAAATCTTATTAAGGTGTTTTTTTTTTACATTTTTTTTATTTCATTTCTTTTCAGCGTAACAGAATTCATAGTTTTACACCACACCCAGTGATCCATGCAATGCATGCCCTCCACAATACCCACCACCTGGCTCCCCCAACCTCCCACCCCCCGCCCCTTCAAAACCCTCAGGTTGTTTTTCAGAGTCCATAGTCTCTCATGGTTCATCTCCCCCCCAATTTCCCTCAACTCCCTTCTCCTCTCCATCTCCCCATGTCCTCCGTGTTATTTGTTATGCTCCGCAAATAAGTTTTTAATTAAAATATTTATACTTCAAATTTTTATGTTTTAGTTCTTTTTTAAAGTTGCCTGTTTAATTTTGCTTTCCTTTTATTCCTTTCTCATGTTTTTAATTCTTTCTTTCAATTCATTAAATCTTTTACATATTAGTGTATACTCTATCTAATCATTTCTTTCTTCTTTGCCCTTGAGAGTTTAAAATTGCTGTGTTGTTTTTGCTTTATTTCATGGTAGTTTGTTTTTTGATGTGTGGTGCAAATTGGAGTTATAAGCTAATATTTGAGTGAGCATAATTTATGAGAATTTTGAGACCTTTATTCAAGTATTTTTCTACAAAAAATATTGGTATTGATGTTGTATGTTGTCCCAAGATGCTTCTGGTCATATTTAACAGAACTTCTAAGCTGGGGGTTTTCCAGACTCCAAAAGAAGTGAATATTCAATCTCCTTATATGAATGAGAGTTGAACTCTCGTTATTGATTCTCAGCATAGAGTTCATTTTCAGAGTAAGGTCAAAGAAAGACAAAGACAAATCCCTTGTTGGCTCTCTTTTCTCAAGAGAAGGATTTTGTTTGCTTTTATTTATTTTTTCTCTATAGGGACAATCCATTTGAAGGACTGGTCTTTGTTAAAGGATCTCAGTTCCAACTTTCTACTTTGCATGGACCTGAAAATATGTCCCCTGTATCCATATAGTTCTTATAATCCAAAGTGTTAAATTCCAACAAAATAAATTATTTTCGAAACTGCCATTATTGGCAGAGGACATGAACAGACATTTCTGCAAAGAAGACATCCAGATGGCCAACAGACACATGAAAAAGTGCTCCACTTCACTCGGCATCAGGGAAATACAAATCAAAACCACAATGAGATATCACCTCACACCAGTCAGAATGGCTAAAATTAACAAGTCAGGAAATGGCAGATGCTGGCGAGGATGTGGAGAAAGGGGAGCCCTCCTACACTGTTGGTGGGAATGCTGGAGCAACCGCTCTGGAAAACAGCATGGAGATTCCTCAAAAAGTTGAAACTAGAACTACCCTATGACCCAGCAATTGCACTACTGGGTATTTACCCTAAAGATACAAATGTAGTGATCCGAAGGGGCACGGGCACCCGAATGTTTATAGCAGCAATGTCTACAATAGCCAAACTATGGAAAGAACCTAGATGTCCATCAACAGATGAATAGATAAAGAAGAGGTGGTATATATACACAACGGAATACTATGCAACCATCAAAAGAAATGAAATCTTGCCATTTGCAATGACATGGATGGAACTAGAGGTTATCATGCATAGTGAAATAAGTCAATCGGAGAAAGACAACTATCATATGATCTCCCTGATATGAGAAAGTGAAGATGCAACATGGGGGGCTAGGGGGGTAGGAAAAGAATAAAAGAAACAAGATGGGATTGGGAGGAAGACAAACCATAAAGTGCCTCTTAATCTCACAAAACAAACTGAGGGTTGCTGGGGGGAGGGGGGTTGGGAGAGGGGAGTGGGGTAGTGGACATTGGGGAAGGTATGTGCTGTGGTTAGTGCTGTGAAGGGTGTAAACCTGGCGATTCACAGACATGTACCCCTGGGGATAAAAATACATTATGTATTTATAAAAAAATAAAAAATTTAAAAAATTATTTAATTAAAAAAAAAGAAAGAAACTGCCACTATTAGCTCAGGATTATGGTTCAGGTTTCAAGACTTCCAGATGCCTTTTGAATTTGGTTGCCAACAGAAATACTTCCTTCTTGACTCAATTACATATTACCATTCTTATCCAATAGCTTTGGAATTCATGTGTGTGTGTGTGTGTGTGTGTGTGTCTGAGAGAGAGAGAGTGTGTGCAAGAGAAAAAGAGAGAGAGAGGATAGGTACATTGGCATTTAATTTTTTTGTTAAAATCAATGATAATCTCCATATCTTTATATCTTGTGAATATTTAATTATCCTTCTACAATTCATCTTTCAGTAGCATTGTACCCTGTGGCCTCCCTTCCTAAAAATACTCTCATCACTTGCCTTCCTCTGTACTATCACACTTCTGTCTTCCTCCTGTTGTCTTTTCTTTCTGGCTTCTTTAATTCATCATGCTCCTGTAACAGACCTTAAACAACATAATCATGTAAAGTTTATTTTTGATCCATATTCCTTCTATAAGCCATTTTCTTTTTTTAATTTAATTTAATTTTTTTCAGTGTTCCAAAATTCATTGTTTATGCACCACACCCAGTGTTCCGTGCAATACATGCCCTCCATAAAACCCACCACCAGGCTCACCCAACACCCTCACCCCATCCCCTCCAAAACCCTCAGTTTGTTTCTCAGAGTCTACAGTTTTCATTAGGAATAATTAACAACAGATATTATTTTAAAGTACAAATCTGATTACATCAGTCCATTGCTTACATTTAATGACTTTCAATATTCTAAGAGAGGTTTTTGTTGTTTTGTTTTGTGTTTTTTTTTTTAAGCATTATTCACAAAGGTCTTGGAGAAGATCTCTGCCCACCTACACACTCTCCAGCACCAACCTTCTTCTCCTCTCTTCATGCCAGCACTAGCCCTCTGTTGTGGTTTATATTCACCATGCTTACTTCTACATAAAGCTTTTACATAGCATTTCCCTTTGCCTGACAATCTTCCAACTCCTTTTCATCTAACTAATCTCAACCCACTCTTCAGAACTCAGAATTCGGCTATCTCAAGGTTGCCCTTACTAATTGCCTTGAATATCTCAAATCCATCTTAATTCACTGTCATTTATTCATTGAATAAATATTATTGATAGACTATTATATGTCAGAAAATATCCAGCAGTAAATAAAATAGACCAAATTTCTTGCTATATGGTCGGGGGAGGCAATAGGAGAAAATGAAAAACAAATGGACAAATATATAGTTTAGAAAATGTCAACTGAGAAATGGGAAATGGAGCCCTTAACATTTGCCACAGTTGCTATTTTTAATTTGTTTCTGTGTTTATTTAAATTAATGGCACAGGTGCTCTGCATATTTTTGGTCATTGAACCCCCAATATTTTTCATGATATGAAAAATCATTTTTCATGGCCTATCATGCCATATATGTTCACCAAAAATTTATATTTACATCATATCTGTGTACAGGGATAAAGTTTATTTTGCATCTGCAGACATCTTGGTGCAAAATCATTCTTTTTTCGTTACACAAAAAATATTACTAAGTTTTAGCATATTTCTATGTGTCTGTGTATTTTATTAGATTAAAAAGTGAAATAATAAACAAATTAATAAAAATTATACAAAACAAAATAATAAAAATATACAAAATACAATACCTATAGTAATAATTTTATATCTTTTAACAAGGGGCCACTACCCACCAGTTGGAGAACATGGATATCATGGATAACATGAATATCATGCTTTTAAGCTCTCTGAAAATTATATCACCTCCAATATGCCATGCATTAAAATTGATTAGTCCAGAAACAAAGCTGGAATTCACTTTACCTACCATTCAAACTAGATCACTTTGCACCATTGTTTATTATCTCCTTATAATATGTCCCAAGATAATCATGTTTAACAAAATCAATTATTCTAGGATTAAGATTCTCATTGCATAAACAAAGCACTAAGTATAGTGCATAATACAAAGTGTGTGTTCAAATAATATTAGTTCCCTTGAGGTACAAGACTGTCTGAACAGGTCCAACTTTTATCTGCCTTTTTTGGGGGGAGATGATGGGGAAAGGGGGTTTGATTCAGAATCTATTCCATTGGGTTGCTGGCTGGCCATAGGTAAAGTGATAAGAATTGGTAAAAATGTATCTTAGAAGCTGGGTACTATATTATTGTAAATCTAATCCTTTCCCAACTTCCATTTTTCAGGACTTTTCTTTTTCTCATACTGACTTAAGTTGTGAAGGGGATTCCAGTGCATATTCTACCTGAGTTATCCACTTAAGTTGTAATAAATGGACATTTTTTCTACTCCCCTAGGTGAGACCAAAAATATAAAATAATTAATACTAATAATAATAAACAAAAAACTGAGAAGTTAAGATATAGTGTGTTTGAAAAAAGACAGAGTGATAAAATAAGATGAAGTCTGAAATATAAGTGTGATAAACAGTGTATTTTAGGATTCAACCAAGAGGTAACACATGGGCCCATATGCCTTTCTCCTATCAGGAGAACAGCATACACTGGAGAACAGAATCATTCTGAAAGACTCATCTACAATTCTTAAAGATTAAAGAAGAGAAGGCAAAAAAAGCAGTAAAAAAAAAAAAAAAAGAAAGAGAGAGAGAGAGGGAGGGAGAGAGACACAAAAATAAATGAAGAAGGAAAAAAACAAGAGAAGAAAATTGAAAAACACCCAACCTGGGGACCATTTTCACAACATTGAAAGGGGGAGTAAACACATATGCATTTTATTTTTTCCTCAACCACATTCTTCTGTGACAGACGGATGAAAGGGGATTCACTTAGAGTAGAGGCAAGAATCATTAGTGTGGGTACATGACTTACAGCAGCTGACCAAATACAAGACACAAGAGGTAAAGGAGAATCCATCAAAAAGAATGCTTTGATCCAAGAGTCTTGACATTGACCTAGACTTCTTCAAGGTGATATATGCCACCTAAAGTGAGAAAAACTTACATCCATTGACACCCTTTGAACCTGTTCCTCTCTTGGGAAAAGACTGGATTCAACACAGCATAGGAAAGCTGCTCTCTGATTTTATGGTCTGGTTTCTTCTGAAACACAGGATGAACTGTGTTCATGTGTTCACAGGATGAACATGAGAACAGTGCAATCTCTCAGCCTAAGCTCTGAAGCCGTGATTTAAACAGTAAGTAGATAGAATAAAATGGTGAGAAGAAGCACAGAAGGGGGAACATGGCCTAATTTACTTATCCTTTTCCAGTTTGGAGTCATAATATGGAGAACAACAAACAAAGTGAAAAACACCTACCATGGGGACAACTTCCAAATCACACAGTTTGGATACTGATATGGAAAAATGGAGAAATGGGATTAATCATATGACTTAGTGTTATAGAGATGATTATTATAACCAAAAAAGAGTTTTAAAACTAAAAGATGATCAGAACATTTCATTCATTATCTGTCTATCTCACATACATATATGTAAAGACATTTATATAGCATAGGTATAAATACATGAAAACATAAATATATATATCACATGCATAAAATATGGATGTTCATATGTATTGATATACATTTATTTATATATAATAAGATAACACTATGAAAATATATCTGTTCTGACACTCAATGAAAAAGGAATGAGACTACACTTTGTGTCAAAAACATAAATTACTTTTTCTCTAAAGCTCCAGAACAGATTTCTTACTCTAAGACATTGCATATTTATATAGTACTGTGTAATAATAGGAGATACCTAGTCTAGGAAATGACCTTGTTAAAAAACAAAAAACAAAACAAAGCAAAACAGAAAAAAAAAACCTCGGGAGTACAGTGGCTGGTCCCAGATTGTACCAACCTTAGCATCACTCAAAACAGCTCTTACTAAAGTACACAAATGGTGAAAGTGAACAAAAGAGGAATGCTAGCAAAAGGCAGTGAACTTTTCAGCCATTGGAGCTAGCTTCCCTCAAGTTCAAAAATAATTGTCATAATAATTTTTGTAACAAATCATGTAGTAACAAAATATTCAAGCCAAACATCAAGAAATACAAGCAGAATATTAAAGTAGCACAGTTGAAAATGTTGCCTCACTTCTCCCAAACCGGGGAAAGAATCTGAATTCTATAATTAATATGGGTGAATACACATGCATACATACACACAGGAAAGGGGAATATTGATAATAATGATAATAGAAAGTCTTTAGAATGAACCTACATATTAAACTACAGGGATAAGTTGATCTCAGTAAAATTTGGTAAAAGAGAAATAAGAGAATATTGAAATAGGATTACCTGTGCAGTAAACCTGACTCTATAGGTTTTTTAATAGAATTTATTTTTGAGCAATTTTAGGGATATATGGAAATTATGGAGTTCCCACATACTTCATCCCCATCTTCCATTTCCCCCTATTATTAACATCTTGCATTAGTGTAGTACATTTGTATAACTAATAAGCCAATATTGATACATTATTAACTACAGTCCATATTAGGGTTTATTGTTATATACATTCTATGAATTTTGGCAAATGTATAATCTTATGCATCCACCATTACACTATCATATAGAAGAGTTTCACTGACCTAGAAATCTCCTGTGCTCCACTTATTCTTTAAAAGATCCTTCCAATTTTTTTTAAAGATTTTATTTATCTATTTGACAGACAGAGACCACAAGCAGGCAAGCAGGGAGAGAGAGGAGGAAACAGGCTCTCCACGAAGCAGAGAGCCCGACGCGGGGCTCGATCTCAGGACCCTGGGATCATGACCTGAGCCAAAAGCAGAGGCTTTAACCCACTGAGCCACCCAGGTGCCCTCCTTCTAATTTTAAATTTAGTCATCCTTATAATCTAATTTGTGCTAAAGTATTAGAGACTGTTGATGCGTTATTACTTCCAGATAAGTTATTTTTGTTTGTACACTGGAATTCTGGAAACAAAACCTCAATATGAAAGAAACTGTGGGTTATTTCAGACACCCATAACAGGCAAGCAAATATAATAGAAAATATGAATATTGGTTTCTTAAAAATATGTTACAGGACATAATCCTTTACTCTTCATTTTTAATTATTACCAACCCTCTCTGACTGGATCAGAAAATAGCTGTTTCCATATTAAAATGAGTGTCAGAGGAGTTCTGAAACCCAATTTTAGCTTGGGGTTAAGGATATGGACCATTTATAAGAAACAACAGAATCTTATTTTGGTTCTTCAATGTGGTACCCATAGTGTAGTGAGGAATAGCAATTTAGATCCAAAATGCCCCCCTAAACCAGCTAATTTTCCTCATAGCTGTGCTGCCACCCTAAACCAATCCATCAGCTTTTTGAAATAGTTTCCTAACTGGCTTTCCTATTTCTTCTCTTAAAATATAGCATATTATTTTCTACAGATAAGCCAAGGTCAGTCATTTTAACCATAATTTAAAATGTATACTTTCTTTCTTGAAATCCCACAGTGGCTTCTCATTGCAGTTAGAAAAAAAAAATTTTGTTTTTGTTTGTTTGTTTGTTTGTTTGTCTGTTTTGGGTTTTTTTTTTTATTGGTTTGTTTGTATGATTTAACATGTGTCTGGAGCATTCCCACTAAGCCCTGCTGGTGCCAGCCAGCCCAAGACCATATATTGCGGCTATACTGACTGACCTGATTTCAGTTTCCTCACTCTTAACTCAGGGAGATATCCCTACCCAATGTACAGCCCCTAGCTGTCCATACCTTGCTCCTTTATGTTAAATGTATTTTCATATCCAATAGAGTATATTCTGCACCATACTCTCATTTCACTAAATGAAATTATCTCTTTCATTTAGATGTCTGCTTATTGTTTATGACCCTCCTACACACACACACACACACACACACACACACACATGACTATAACAATGAGAATAATAAACTTGATGGTCTTGTTCATTGTCATATTCCCTGTACTCATAACAACAATAAAAAAATCTGTAAAAACTAAAAACAAATGAATGAATGAAGTCACAAATGAAAAAAAAAAAAAACATGAATGGAGATTTCTATGTCCTTGCTTCTCCTAGAGAAAATTACACAAATTGCTTCCAAGTGTCTGTCATGGAATTCCCGATACTTTTGACTTAAGTGAAAATAAAATGAAACCATATTTAGAAGGGAACCAGAAGGTGAGCAGGGGGAGCTCTCACATCCTACTATTCATCATAATTGCAGAACCCAATAGGAAGAGACATACCTTGCAAGTCCATACTACTTTAGCTATTATTTTACTATCCCAGCCAGAGGAAGGAAGTTTTTCCTCCACCCCTGGCAACAGCCCAGCCAGTGAGAGACTGTCACAAATCAACCAACAAAAAGCCACTATACTTCAAACTATCAGTTTATTCCAATGAAGTTTTTGTTTATAATGGTTCTCCCAAATTCCCCCTTTCCTTTATAAAATAACATTTCTCTCCTTTGTTCTAAGTACTTGACTACAGTTTTACCATACCTTGCTTGTCATGGATTGTAATATGGATTGTAATTCTCTCTCTATCTCTGTTGTTTTGTTGTTGTTGTTGTTTGTTGTTTGTTTTTTGTTTGTTTGTTTGTTTGTTTAGTAGGGGTGGTGGCATGAGAGAGGGAGAGAGAATCTCAAGCAGGCTCTATGCCCAGCAGGGAGCCTGACTTGGGGCTTGATCTTAAAAGCCTGAGATCATGACCTGAGCTGAAATCAAGAGTCAGATTCTTAAATGTCTAAAACACTCAGGCACCTCTCTGCTATTTTCTATTTCTATTTTTCTTTTCTTTTTAAGGTTAACATTTGCAAACAGTCTGTGTCATGATTGGACCAGTTTAAACCACAGTTAGATGTACTTTTATTCCAACAAATTGACAATGATAAAATGAATCACACTGCTAATATGTAGGAAGGTTTGAAGAAGACAGTACTTTAAATTAGTTTAATGTTAAACTAAACATCCTACATTTGACATAGCAATACTATGTTTAGATATTTAGCCTAAGAAAGTGAAGTTAGTATGTGTCAATGTGAAAGTTGAGCATTTAATTCTGGGATTAAGTGTAGAGATATACAAGGGGCCAATATTTGGCCAGCAAAAATACTAAAGACAAATATTTATTAAGATAAAAATATATATTCTTAACACTACTAAGTCAAAAAGATGTTACAATAAATATGCAGTATTTCTTTCAATTTTTATGAAATCCAGAAGTATAGATATATATGTACACAATAAGTAATCTGAAAAGATATATGAAATATATTAATAATAGTGAACTCTAAATGGTAAAATTAGAGGGTTTTTTTTAAATTTCCCTAATTTTGTTGACATATCTATACTTCATTAGTTTTCTAAAATAAATATATAAAATATTTCTTTTAAAAACAGGGTCCTGGGATCAAGCCCTGCATCGGGCTCTCTGCTCAACAGGGAGCCTGCTTCCTCCTCTCTCTCTCTCTGCCTGCCTCTCTGCCTACTTGTGATCTCTGTCTGTCAAATAAATAAATAAAATCTAAAAAAAAATAAAATAAAAACATAGTCACAAATATCCTGCTATTGAATCCCCTTGATGCAGACAGAATAAAGCTCCTCCCCAGAAAAGCTTATGTGTTAGCCTCAGAACCTATAAAGATGTTATATTACATGGCAAAATGACATTGCAGAGATGATTAGTTTACAAATCTTAATATAGGAATGTTTTTCTGGATCATCAATGTGAGTACAGTGTAATAACATGAGTCTGTATACAAGTAAGGCAGAGGGTCAAAGTCAAAGAAGGAAATGCGGTGGAAAAAGCAGACATTGGGAAGTTGGAGAGCAAGATGACCGAATAGGAATATACTGAGCTCAACTTTTCCCACAGACATATCAAAATAAATACACAAGACTGACAATAGAGGCCCTCCCAAGCAGTAACTTGGACCAGACTAGACCCTCTACAACACTAGATCACCTGTAACAGTCCCCCCCCCAGACAGTCCAGGAATCAGATCCACTCACCTGTGCACACCTAGCAGTTGCGGTCAGACCTTACAGAAAGTAGTGCTGGGGACAGCCCTACATACTAGCAAGTCTGCATCAACTGTGACCTAGCCATGTAGAAGGGTGCACAAATACCACACACATGAGACCCCTGGGGAACTGGCTTGAGTGACCAGGGTAGTTTGTGCTATCAGGTCCCAAGGACACTCTCTGCACAAAACTACTCCTTCAAGATGGGGAGATGCAACTGATTTATCTAATACATTTAAACAGTTTAGGCAAAATGAGGAGACAGAGGAAAATGTTCCAAATGAAAGAAAAAGGTAAAAGCTCAGAAAAAGAATAAAACAAAATGGACATGAGCAATCTACTGGATAAATTTCAAAGTAATGTTCATAAAGATATTCAATAAACTTGTGAGAAGAGTAGATGAACACAAGGAGAACCTCAACAAAGAGAAAACTTAAAAATATATCAGAGCTAAAGAATACAATAATTGAAATGAAAAATACACTAAAAGGAATCAACAGATTAGATAAGGCAGATGGATAAGTCAATGATGTGAAGGACAGATGACTAGACATCATACAATAAGAACTGAAAAAAAAAAGAATTTTTAAAAATGAGGATAGTTTAAGGGATCTGTGGGACAATATCAACATAATAACATTCAAATTATAGGGATCACAGAAGGAGAAAAGAGGAAGGGAGAGAAATGCTATTTAGAGAAAAAGCCTGAAAACTTTTCTAACCTGGTGAAAGAAATAGACATCCAAGTCTAGGACATACACAGAGAGTCCCATTTAAGATGAACCCAAAGAGACCCATACCAAGACACATTATAAAAGTTAAAAAAAAAAGAACAATTAAAAGCAGCAATAGAAAAAACTAGCCACATACAAGGGAAATCCTGTAAGACTATTAGATGATTTCTCAATCAAAATGGCATAGCACAATATATTCAAAGTGTTGAAAGGAAGAAAAAAAAAACATAACCAAGAATACTCAATATGGAAATAACATCACTCAGAAATGGAGAAATACAGAGTTTCCCTGATGAGCAAAAGTTAAAGGAGTTTATCAAAACCAAACAGCCTTAAAGAAATGTTAGACTTCTTTAAATGGATAAGAAAGAAGTCATAACTAAAAAAAGAAAATTATGATAAAAACCTTCATTGGTAAAGTTAAATATATAGTGAAGGTAGTGTATCAACCTACTACATAGTTAATACAAAAATTAGAAGACAAAAGTAGTAAATCATCAGGTCTAGATGATTGAGTTATTATCTAATGATAATAATTAGTCAAGGGATTCACAAAATAATAGGATAAAAATATGGCAAAGAAATATAAAATGTGTATGTGGGGGAAGTAAAAATGTAGTGCTTTTTTTAAAAGATTTTATTTATTTGACAGACAGAGATGACAAGTAGGCAGAGAGGCAGGCAGAGAGAGAGGAAGGGAAGCAGGCTCCCTGCTGGCAGAGAGCCCAATGTGGGGCTCGATCCCAGAACCCTGGGATCATGACCTGAACTGAAGGCAGAGGCTTTAAACCACTGAGCCACTCAGGCACCCCCAAAATGTAGTGCTTTTATAATACACTTGAAGTTAACCAACAATCAACTTAAATGGCTATATATATATATATATATATGTTATATATAAATCTCATGATAACCACACACCAAAAATATATGTTAGATAGACAAAAAAAATAGAAAAACAAACATAACCCTAAGGGAATCACAAGGGAAAAGAAGAAAGGGACATAGAAGAACTACAAACTACAAACACAACTAGAAAACAAATAACAAAATGGAAACAAATACATCTATCAATAATTACTTTAAATGTAAATGGACTAAACACCTCAAAATACAAAGGGTGGCTGAATGGTTAAAAGTATAAGATCTGTATATATGCTGCCAATAAGAGATTCACATCAGATCTAAAAATACAAACAAATGAAAGTAATGGAACAAGATACACCATGCAAATGGAAATGAAAAGAAAGCTGAGGTAGAGCTACTTATATCAGACAAAATTAACCTTAAAGCAAAAGATTCTGACAAGAGACAAAGAAGGACTTTACATAATGATAAAGGGATTAACTCAAAAGGAGGATGTAGCAATGAAAATACCAATTACACATTACAGGGGCAGCTAAAGGCAAATATTAACAGACGTAACAGGAGAAATTGAGAGTAGTACAAAAAAAATAGTAAGAGACTTTCACACCCCATGTACGTAAATAGATAAATTATCCAGAGAGAAAATCAATAAGGAATCATTGGCCTTAAACAATACATTAGACCAAATAGACTTAAGAGATATACACAGAGCATTCAATCCAAAACAATAGAAAATGCGTTATTATCAGGTGCACAGAAAATTTTATCCAGGAGAGATCACATATTAGGTTACAAAACAAGTCTCAGATTTAAGAAGATTGAAATCATATTGAGTATCTTTTCTCACCACATCATCAACTAGAAATCTATTACAAGAAGAAAGCTAGAAAAAACACAAACATGTGGAAGCTAAACATGTTATTATATATGATAAATAACCAATGGGTAAATGAAGACATCAAAGGAAACTAAAAAAAAATACCTTAAGACAAATAAAAATGAAAACACAACTGTCCAAAATCAATGATATGCAGTAAAAGCAGTTCTAAGGAGGAAGTTTTTAGCAATACAGGCCCACCCAAGAAATTAAAAACAAACAAACAAACAAACAAAAACCAACCTCAAATGATGTAATCTATACTTAGAAGAATGAGGAAAATAAAAATATCAAACAAAGCCTAAAGTTACCCTAAGGAACCATCTGTACCTCAATGTTCATAGCAGCAATGGCCATAGTTGCCAAACTGTGGAAAGAACTAAGATGCCCTTCAACAGACAAATGGATAAAGAAGATATGGTCCATATATACAATGGAGTATTATGCCTCCATCACAAAGGATGAATACCCAACTTTTGTATCAACATGGACAGGACAGGAAGAGATTATGCTGAGTGAAATAAGTCAAGCAGAGAGAGTCCATTATCATATGGTTTCACTTACTTGTGGCACATAAGGAATAACATGGAGGACATTGGGAGAAGGAGATGAGAAGAGAGGGGAAAACAGAGGGGGAGACAAACCATGAGAGACTGTGGACTCAGAAACAAACTGAGGGTTTTGGAGGAAAGGGGGTTGAGGGGTTGGGTGAGCCTGGTGGGTATTAATAAGGAGGGCACATATTGCAGGGAGCACTATGTGTGGTGCATAAACAATGAATCTTGGAACACTTAAAAAATTAAATTAAATTTTGAAAATGGGCAGTCTAATTAAAAAACAAATTAAAATCTGATTAGACGTTTCTACAAAAAAGACATACAGATGGCCAACAGACACATGAAAAGATGTTCAACATCAGTCATAATCAGGGAAATACAAATCAAAACCACAATAAGATATCACCTCACACCAGTCAGAATGGCTAAAATCAAAAAACACAAGAAACAAGTATTGGTGAGGTTGTGGAGAAAAAGGGAACTGTCATGCACTGTTAGTGGGAATGCCAACTGGTGCAGGCACTGTGAAAAACAGAACAGAGATTCTTCAAAAAATTAAAAACAGAATTTCCATATGATTAGTAATTCCACTGCTATTTACTGAAAGAAAACAAAAACACTAATTCTAAAAGATTACCACCTCTATGTTTATTGCACCATTATTTACAATAGCTAAGATATGGAAGCAACCTAAATGTTCATCAACGAGTGAATGGATAAAGATGTGGCATAAATATATATGATGAAATATAATTCAGCTATAAAGAATAATGAAATCTGGCCATTTGCAACAACATGGATAGACCTAGAGGATATTATACTAAGTGGAAAAAAAGTGGAAAAAATTTCAGAGAAAGACAAATGCCGTATGATTTGAATTATATCTGGAATCTAAAGAAATAGAACAAAACAAGACATAATGACCATAGATGAAAAAAAAAAAATCTGGCTTTTGCCAGAAGGATGTAGTGGGGATGGGCAAAATAAGGAAAAGGGATTCGAAAGTACAAACTTCCAGTTGTGAAATACATAATAAAAGGAATCTAATGGACAGCACAAGAAATATAGTTAATAAGGAATACAGTAAAATAATAATATAACAATTTTGTGTGGTGACACAGTATAGCAAGATTTATCATGGTGATTACTTTCTATAGTATAGAAATGTTGAATCACTGTGTTGTATGCCTGAAATAAATATAATATTGTGTGCCAACTATACTATAATAAAAATAAAGTAATACATGCCCCCAAATTAGCATGTACAAAGCTCTATTTGCAACAGGCAAACTATCAGAAACAACGCAATTGTACACCAACAGCCAAATGGGTAAGCACACTGTGGTTGGTATAGTAGGAGGTATTATAAAACAATAAAAACAAATGAGGAATTGATAGACTCAGCAATCATAGATGGGTTTCGGGTATAATGAGCCAGAGTTCATACTCTATGATCCCATTTATATTAAGTAAATGTAAACAAATCTATAGTGATAAGATTCAGATCACCAGTTGCTTGGGGCCTGAAAGGTAGATCTGCTTTAAGGGGGACTAGGGGTCATTTTATGGTGATAGTATTTTCTCTTGATTGTGTTGCTGGTTTTAGGAGTGTAAACTTTTGTCAAATCTCATTGACCAGCACAAGTGAAACAGATCTTACTGCATGGAAATTATGTCTCGATAAAATTTATTTATTTATTTATTTATTTATTTATTTGTCTATTTATTTATTTTTAAGGAGAGGTTGGACTAATCTGGCACACAATCTATGGAATGCAGGGCATTCCTAGAAAGTTAAAAAAAAAAGGAAATGGGTCCTTCTTTACAGATTCAAGAAGCAATATAGAACTATGTCAAATCCATTCTGGATTACTGACCCCCAGAACTGTAGGATAATAATAAATTTGTGAGGTTTTTTTTAGGTAGTGAAGTTTGTGTTAATTTATTATATATCAATAGGAAACTAATACACCCTGATATATAAAAATTAAAATAAAATAATGGGATATTTAGCACAATATTCATAGTTACCTACACAGACAATATTAAAATCACATTTTTGTTGATGTTGAAATGTAAATTTGAGCCTATTTCTTCAGGAATCCAATACCCATACCAAGATTTATGCAAAGGGATTCTGAGAGTATTGTTGAACCATGCCAGTAACAACAACAAAATTATACTGCTCAGACTTGTTTATGAATACTCCAGAATCCCCTTTACCACAATGTCATTCTCTCATAATCTTTCCCCTTCAAGTTTGCCTTTCTTGCTCATTTTAATCATTATTTTTAGCTTGAATAAAAATGACAAGGGGAGCAAAAGAATGTAATTTACTCTCAGACCTGCCATGTGGCTCATTACTTGCTTTTTTAACAACACAAAGGCATGAGTTTGTGATTTGGTAACATTTGTCTGCACCAAGATATGTAAGTTTAATTGTAAGTACAAATATTTTTAGCCTACTTCAGAAATGTGGTTATTTAGAAGCATTCTTCTCCAAAAGCTATGATCATGGTAAGCTTAAGAGAGATTTCTTTCCACTGATTTTGAGCTGCCAGTGTGCAGAAACAGCATGCCAACTTGTTGAAGTGGGAGAGAGTGTATATTTTTCATGTTTTTTTTTAAATGTTCAAGTCATTACCCTGATGGCATAGGAGAAATTCTACCTTCTGGCTGAAGTCAAACATTTTAAATTTAACAGGATTAATTTTTGAGTGACTAGAAAGGTTTTGTATAAAGTGCTGTTTAATAATTAACTAGTTTTTGGGTTATTGCTTTCTTTTATTTTATAACCTGCCCTGTCATTCTGGATTTAGAGTTGTGGCAGCTGATGGGAATGTGGTCCAACCTGCTGAATCATCCAAAGTGCCTTGAATGGCCAAAAGGTCAAAGACATCCTTGGACCAAATTATGAAGCTGACAAATAGTCTTTGCTTCCTCCTTATGTCTCTCTGGATCCAGCTGCCTCCAAGCCGCCTAGCAACTGCAGTCCTCACATCACTGCCTCTTTGGCTCTCCTGGGACCCACATCATTCTGCTCTAAGTGGCTTTTGTGCTTTTGTCCATAGGAAAGAATGCATCTTATTCGTTTTTCACTTGGAATTTTTCCATGTAATTTGTCTAAAAATACTGCTAAAATTTCCAGTCAGGATGGCTTTGTGAGTTGATATTTTATGACTTCCATTCCAACATCAAACACTAAGGTATATGAAAATAGAAAAAAATAGCACTGCACAAAAACAAAATAGTATTTCTGTGGATATGAAGAGGCATAGACACACAGAGGAGCAAGTCAAGACTGAAGGTTTAAGATTCCTGGATGTGGATCCAGAATCAGTCAGAAACAAATGAGAGTTTGCTTCCTCCAAGTTTCTCCATATGAGGTAAATATTTTAACCATGAAGAAAAACAGCTGACGCAGATTAAACTTCTACAAATTGCAAGTCCATCTATATATTTTTGTTTTTACAATTTGTTTAGTGAGTTTTTTCTTTCTTTTTTTGTACTCAGAAATGGTTTATTCTAAGGTTGCAAGGGTTTTTCTCTTATATTTAATCCATAAATTTTATAGGTTTAGCTTTTATATATAGGTCTGTGAACCTTTGGAAATTAGTTTTTGTTTATCTTGCTTCATGTGTTTATCCAGTTTTTGTAGTACCATTTGTTAAAAAGTCTATATTTTCATCTTTAGTTACCATAGTGACTTTGTCAAAAATCAGGTAAACTGCATATACACTATTCTATTTCTGGACTCTTTCTTTAGCTTTAATGACCTATTTGTCTATCTTCACACAAATGCTAGATTGTCTTGATTAATAATATAGCTTTGTAAGTATTAATATCAGGTAACACAAATATTCAAATTGTATCTTTTTTATTGAAAGGGTTTAGGCTATTTGAAGTCTTTGCATTTCTATATATATTCTTTAGAATTAATTAATTCATTTTTATTAAAAATGTTTCTGGAACTTTGATAGAATTTTTTAACCTACAAATCACTTTTAGGAAAACTGGCAGTATTAAAACTTCTAATCCATAAGATGTATATATTCATCTATTTAGAACTTTAATTTTAACATCATCTCATTTTTATAGTGTGGAAATTTTTGATGCCATTTATAAATTGTTCTATTTATATTTATCCAATTTTTGTTGTTATCATAACTCACAATTAAATAATTGAAACTGAATTTTCTATGTTGACTTTGTATCCTACATTCTTGCTAAATTCACTTATTAGTTCTAGTAATTTAGTTCTAGTATTATAGTGGATTACTTAGAACCTTCTTTTTAACTTAGAATTTTTTATGTAGACTTTCATATTGCCAAAAATAAAGACAACCCCTAATTCTTTTTTCCTTCTTTCCTTATTGTACTGACTGGGTCATTCAATTTCATAATGAACAAAAGCAGTAAGAATGAATACCCCTTCCTTTTTCTGATTTTAGAGGGGACGTATTCAATATATTATCATTTGGTATGAGGTTATCTGTACACTTATATAGATGCTGTATTAGTTGACTTGGTCTGCCATAACAAAATAACATAGACCAGGGGCTTAAACAACACATGTCTATTTACTCATAGTTCTGGGGGCTGGAAGTTAAAGATCAAAATGTCAGAAGGATTGATTTCTGGTGGTGCCTTTCTCTTTGGCTTACTGCTAGCAACATTCTTGCTGTGTCTCTCTCTCTGTAGAGAGAAGAAGAGTGTGCTTCCTTTTCTTGTAAGATCACCACTCCTATTTAATTAGGCCCCCACTCCTATGACTTCTTTTACCTTTGATTACCTTCTAATGGCCCTTTCTCCAAATGCAGTCACATACAGGGTTAGGACATCAATAGATGAATTTTAGGCAAAACACAATTCAGTTTATAACAAATGTCCTTTAAAACATTCAGAAAGATTTCATCAAGTTCTGCTTTGCTGGATAGTTGATCAGGAAATGGTGGATAACTTTATAAAATTATTTTTCTACATCTACTGATTTGCAAATATATTGCAATGATAAATTATATTTTGATTTATGAATATTGGAAGAACTTACATTTCTGGGATAAATCCCATTTTCTCATCATATGTTTATTCTTTTATATATTACTATTTTTGTATATATGTGGTTGGAGAAACACAGATTTATAATTTTCATGTAATATCAAGAAATACCTGGTTTTGTAATTTCAGATTTGGGTATCATTACATTTTACCATTACAATTTATAATGATACAAGGTATCATTACAATTTATAAAATAAATTAGAGAAAGTTCCCATCTCCCAAATCTTCTGAAAGACTTTTCATAAGATTGGTATTACTTTTTCCTTAAAATTTTTATAGAAATCTGTGAAACCATCATGGTCTGCAGTTTTCTTTGTAAAAAAAAAAATTTGTTAACAATTTCAACTGGATAGGAGCTTTGGATATAGATATTAGGTATATTCATATTTTCAATTTTTAAATAATTTTTAATAGGTAGAAAGTGCTAACAAAAAAAGAAAAAGTACATTCACAGCAACACTGACATTAAGTAATTTAAAACAATATTTAATGTAAAAGATTCTTTAAAAAGCTAGCATAACTACAATAGTATCAGATAGTAAGTTAGAATTGAAGATATTAATATGAATCAAGATGTTACACTCATTAAAAATACAAAATTTTTAAAATTTTGTGAACCTAATAAAACATGAAAATATATAAGGCAAATATTAATAGAACTTCAAGGAGAAATTGACACATTTACCATCATGGTGGATGTCTGGCATACCTCTCTCAGAAGTTGATACATCAATTAAACAAACAATGGAAATAATTTCAACAACAAAGGTAACAAGCTTACCCTAATAAATTATAGGGAATTTATTCCTAAAAATATAATAGAAAGTGAGCTTCATACTTTTATATATTCTTCAAAAACTTGCTTTTATGTTCAGATCCTAAAATTATGAAATATAGTTCTATTGTAACTTTGTCATAATATGCAACTTATCAGCAGTCACTATTTTGTTTTCTACTTCTCATGAAGCAATAAAACACCACTTCTAAGAACTGTCTGTGAATTTAACAGCATATTTGTACATATGAATGGAACATTAATGTAGAGAAAGAGTACTCAGATATTAAAGTTTCATAGTTCATCTAGATTTTGATGAAGTTACCATCAAAATATATTTTCTTAAAAATCAAATAAAACTCTAATGCAGTTCTACAACAGCATGTTAAAATAAAACTGGAACAAAGTATGGGCCATGGCACTAGAGCTATTCTAATTTAGTTAGGAAAGAACAATTTTTATTCTTTGGTAATACTGAGTGTGTTTGGAGAGAAAACAATTTATAAAGCACTATAAGCAGTACATTCCAGCAACAGACAGTATGTTTCCTTTGCTTTTAAATAGTTTCCAAAAATGTTAGGGAGATACTGCTTTATGGTGATAAAATAGCTTTGCTACTGTATCAATATAAAATGCTTCTAGTAATGCTCTAAATGATGCACAGGACAGCATATTTATGGGCTATAAAAGTATCTTCATGGGATTAACTTTACAACCTTAATGGAGTAATAATTTAGAAGCTGCTGAAACCTGAAAAATAATTCATGGTTTAAGCCAGATTAAAGCAACAATTGATATTGAGAACTACTGACAAATTCCCCCAAGACATTACTGTTTGTAGATCTTGACTGGTTGTTGCCAATATTTGTTGTAAAGGAGATGCAAAAATATATAGTGCAGTGTTCACTTTATTTTTTAATGTCTGTTCATTGAACAAATGTTTGGAATATGGAATTGATGTTCTCAACTGAGAAAAGTACATTAGCTTAGAGCTTGATATTTAAGGAATAATTAATCAAAAATAGTTTAACAAAACCCTTATGATTCATAAATGTTACTCAGTAGACTGTAGAATTTATGTCTGTTTCTTTGCTCTTTCACTTACCCATTACTTTCTCTCAATTTTCTAAGTTTTGTAGTGGGAAATGATTTAGCTTTGAAACAAGAAGCAAGGCCTACTTTGCTATACTGCTTCCATTTAACTATATGGAATGCCTAAAGGATAAAAGCCCTTTTCCACTTATTTCTAATAGGTCAAGATTATATCACATGACCAATCTGAGAAAGAAGGCAGGAAAATAGTTTTTGTTTGTTTGTTTGTTTTTTGGTGGGTTGGTTTTTTTTTTTTTTTTTGGTTTTTGGTTTTTTTTATCTGTGCACATAGCCATGTCAAACAATAATCAATTTCTATCTGTGAAAAGATCAAATGGATATTGGATAGGTATCTAGCATTGTCTACTTCAATGGTCATGATCTAACATTATTTATTATCTTCAAGTTTCACCAAAAAAGTTCCAGAAGGGGAAAAAAAATCAACTACCTTTCAACTTGGAAAATGACTGGAAAAGACAGAGACTTATCAGCGAGAAGTAAATACTCAGAGCCTAAGTCCCAAAGGATTTCATCTTTTCATAGATTCAATTTTCAAGAGCAGTTTCAGAATTCTTATGTATTTTACATATCAGTTTCTAGAAGGAATGCTAGAAAATGGCTTGTGATTTTCTCTGAATTTTCATAAAAAATAGAAACTAGCTTTATTATTAAGCCATTGTTATATAAAATTCAAATCCACATCCTTAAACTAGATCTAGGTTCTTTATTAATATGTGAGGCTTTATTGGTACTCAAATTCCTTTGTTCATTTTATGTATTTATTGGTTTTTACATGGTGTTTTTTTCTGTTGCTTTCAGACATTTAAAAAATTAACTTACTGTTAATTTAAAGCACCCTTTGTTCCCTTCTCCAGTTTCTCCCTCTCTCCCTATGTATCGGAACAAACTAGTTTGGAATTATTCTAACAATAAACGTTCATGATTGTTGAACCCCCTGCATTCAAATACTTTTCATATGTTTGTGGAATATTATATATCGTCATGACTCTTCCAAATATAGAAGTTAGAACTCACTTGCTTAGCCTTCCTTGTGACTAGACTCTGTCAGTTAGAAGTAGTCATGTGAGACTTGGGTTTAGAAGCATGATGTAAAGGATATTACAGGGAACCCACCCTGGAAAGGATGTTTAGCAAGATGCAGTTTTCAAAGTGAAATAAGTCACAGAGAAAGACAAATACCATATGATTCTACTTATATGTGGAATCTAAAGAAAAAAAATCTAAAATAAAAATAAATCTAAAAAAAAAACAAATAAATGAGCAAACAAAAGCAGAAAATCCATAGATGCCGAGAACAAATTGGTGGTTGACAGAGGGGAGGATGTGGGGAAATGGGAAAAATGGGTGAAAAGGAGTTGAGGTACAGTCTTCCGGTAATGGACTGTACAAGTCATGGGAATGAAAGCCTCAGCATAGGGAATATAGTCACTGGTATTGAATAGTACTGAATGTCATGGATGATAACTATACTCTTGAGCATAGCATAATATATAGACTTGTCAAATAACTGTTGTACAACTGAAGCTAATATTATAATGGTGTGTCAACTATACTCCAATTAAAAAATAAAAGATTTAACTTTCAGCTTCTACTTCTTTGCTTCAGCAAGTCAGGAAGAGGGGATTTTTTTTCAGCTGTGGTGGTGGTGATGTCTTTGCTGCATTGCCCTAATTGATAATATAGGCTCTAACCCAGCAGCCACACTTAGACCTTTTAGATATTTGGTGCATTTCCTAATTGCCCAAAATACTGTGTTTTATGAAACAAGTGTAATAAGGAATAAGGACTTATCTCAAGTAAATTGATACGTATGGTCCTATGAAACGAAAAGCAGTTGTTAATAAAGTGGAGCATAGGAGAAAGATAAAAACTGAGAGAGGGGGGCAGCTGGGTGGCCCAGGCATTAAGCATCTATCTTTGACTCGGGTTATGATCCCAGGTTCTAAGCCCTGCAGAGCAGGGAGCTTGACGCAGGGCTTGATCCCAGAACCTGGGATCATGACCTGAGTTCTCCCTCTCCCATTCTCCCTGCTTGTGTTTCCTCTCTCACTGTTTCTCTGTCAAATAAATAAATAAAATCTTTAAAAAAAAACCTGAAAGATTTTTGGGAGTCATTGTTATAATCATGGTAATTAAAGATCAGGATTAGCTTTTAAAAAATTAACAACAGCAACAACAATATCACTTATAACTAGCCTTCACAGTGATAAAGGAAACTAAGAAGTGGGTCTGGTTTCAAAAGAAAAGGAAAAGAAAATTTTTAAGAAAAGCAACAGGTAAACACAGTTAAACACCTCAATGAAAAGGACAAACTAGTTGTCAATGAAGCCATCAGAAAGACTAATTTTTCGGAAATAATTTCACTGCAGTTATTAAAGAAATATACACGAACATCCCCAGAAATTTGATCCAAGTTTCTGGAAAATAATTTGCATGAACACTATTTATTGTTATTTATGTCATTGTGCTTGTTGTACACTCTAGTTTTATAGACTCTTTTGTAGCCTGAATTTCAAGAAAAAAGGTAATTAAATAGAGGATATGTTGAGAAGGTAGCTCTATAACACTGATCTTGGGTACAAAGTTAAGATTGCCTCTCACACATGTCCCTCATTATCACAAAAGGCCAATCATCGCACAAAAATGTATTTCTCTTCTAAATGAATACATGGTCGTGAAAAGAAAGGTTGTAAATGATCCCTTTAAAAAGGAAAAGTATTGTCACAAAGTGCCAGTGAAATAACCACATACTTTACTGAGAGTGAGATCATAACCAGGGACTCAATTTATATAGCAGCTTGTGTCTGCCCTTTTTTTTTTAAATTCCCCAGGAGAGCA
The DNA here is from genome assembly GCA_004024625.1 of Mellivora capensis. Classification (NCBI taxonomy): domain Eukaryota; kingdom Metazoa; phylum Chordata; class Mammalia; order Carnivora; family Mustelidae; genus Mellivora; species Mellivora capensis. The sequence goes on from PISX010007365.1 coordinate 72,744, forward strand.
ACAAGTCTGTTACTATTCATCTGGACTGAATTCAATCCTTCTACCTGTCAAGATTCAATTTAGTAGCTTGATCCATCACTATTTAACTTAATTCACTTAATTCACACTATTTAACTTAATTCACTTAATAAATATTAAGTCCTTTAAAATATTAAATGACTTGGAAACTATTGGTTTTGTGTGTTACCAGAAGATGAGCCAAAGGCTCTGAGTAATAAGACAAAAGCCACAAGGTAACATGTCTTAAAGGTTTTTCACCTTACCCTCCCCATGTGACATGAAGAGTCAAGTGGGAAAAATAGTAGTCACTCTTTGTCACAGCTTTAAACCAGCTGACAAACACTTCTCACTTGCCATTCTCCTTTCAAATAATAAATGTTTCACCTTGTGAACCACAGTGAGTATTTGGGGAATTAGATGTCCAGAAGAAAACATCTATATGACAGAGTGACATTTTAGTATGTGGCCAACATACAAGTAAAGCAGAGACATTGAACAGAACCTTTCCAATTAAACACTGCTGTAGGATTCAATTTTTTTTTTTAAGATTTTATTTATTTATTTCACATACAGAGATTACAAGTAGGCAAGAGGGGCAGGGAGAGAGAGGAGGAAGCAGGCTCTCCAAGGAGCAGAGAGCCCGATGTGGGGCTCGATCCCAGGACCCTGGGATCATGACCTGAGCTGAAAGCAGAGGCTTTAAACCACTGAGCCACCCAGGCGCCTCTCAATTTTTTTTTTTAATCTTAAATTAGGTTGTGGGAAAAAGGAATTTGTAACCTAACGAGGGAAGTAACAGCCAGGCTGACAGGAGGAGGATTGGAAGGCTGGGCTAATGTTTGAAATCAATAGCAGGTACATAAAGCAGGCATAGATCTTGAAAATTTCCAGATAATTCAAGATTGACATTAATCTACGGTGATATCCAAAGTCTTGGGACACTTTTGAAGTTTCTTTTCTACTAAAACAAGAATGGTATATCCCCAAGATATCCCAAAAATGGGATATGCAATGAATACCACTCTCATCTGTGGACTGTGGCAGAGGCTTTATTGTTTAAAGTAAGTGTTTAAGATCACTGTCTGATCTAGACTTAGATGGACCCTGAAGTAAGTAGTACACACTTGAAATCCTTTTGTGGTAACTGTCAACTTTGTGTCCTACCGGGTCATGGAACAACTCAGTCTAAGTCTTGTATTGAAGAACTGGTTAAATTTTTTTCAAACCTTTTTTCATCCCTACCCACTTTCAAGGGTACAATTAGTGAAATGACGTTGCCATTGACTATGGATCATTATTTTATAATAAATTTCCCTTTGGTTATTACAACTAAGTGACACGGGTCACTCAGTTTCATGAAACCACAGTTCCCTCTCCCACCTTAGGACCTCCATACATTTTCCTCAGCCTAGAATATTCTTCTTTTACCAAATATCATTAGCCCTGTGTCAGTCCATTCACCTGGCTGATATCTAATCAACATTCAGGTTTTTACATAATGTTAACCCAGTGCCTTCATTGTATGTTCTCAGAGCTCTCTATAATTCTCCTTATTACTACTTGCAATAATTATAGTTAATATTTTGCATATAACTATTTGCTTAAAGCCAGTCTTCAGTAACACTTAATATCTATAAATATAATCATTTGTCACTATCTTCTGTACCAAAATTGTTCCAAATAGTTGGTATGCAACAAATACTCCTTGAGAGGATTAGTGATATAAAAAATACTGTTTTACCCATATAAATGTCTAAGAAAGGCTCCTGAGTGTCACCAAGAGAACCTCAATGACAGTCTTGTTCATACATATGTTAGCACATTTAAGAAATAATGGGGGGAAATTGGGCCAATTTGAAGTTCAATAATATTCGGTGCTGCTAAGTTTCTTTCTATCAAGTCTGGCATTGAGTGAAAGATTGTTAAATAAAACCTTATATTTAAAGTTGGCTAAAGACTCAAACATCAAACTAAGAACAAGGAGACTTGAGTTTTAGCTGTACCACCTGGGAGTCTTATGATTTAGAACAAATCAAGACTTTCTGTTAACCTTAACATTTTCATCAGCATATTGGAGAAATTCTTCACCATTAACTCTGGAGGTCAATCATTGTGAAGATCTCTAATACTAAGTATAATATAAATGTAAATAATTATCATGACTGGTCTATACCTAATGAATATATAACTAGAAGGAGAAAAATGTACTTCCAACTTATTGCAGTTTGAAAGGTACACAGAGACATATGTTGCATTGTAAAAATATTGTTGATTAAAATGCAGTTATAATTTTTTATGTTTATGTTTTATATAAGCCCAGACATTTGTTTTTACCTTGCATAGTTAAAAATATTAATGTGGTGTCCTGAAAATAAGTCAGACCCAGATTAATATCTGTCTCTTTGACAAGTGTTTATGACTAATTAGCAGTATGAATTTTATATATATTTGAAGCTTTTAAGCATAATAAATAAACTTGAAAAAATGATCCAGATATTCTGCTTTAATGAAGTCAAAGATAAGTAAGCTTGTGTTGATTGTGATAGAAATTTCTGTCATAGGTCTTACTAGTGCCGTTACTGAAGTTTATTAATGCTACAAATAATGTGTTTGTTTTCTGAAGTGAAACATATTACTAACAGGAGAAGTATGACAACTGGGTTTTATTCGTTCACTATCATTGGATAAGAAATAACATGAACATGTTACATAAGGATAAAGAAAGCAATATATTTTTCTGGGTCAAATTGAAAATTAAAAATTAACTATCATTTTATGTTTTATTTTAGACTCTTAATATGATACTTTTGATTTTTTTCTCATTCTAGAAATTTAAGAATACAAAAAGTTTATATTTAGAACATTAATTAACATTTATCTTTCTATGAATATTCTGTGAGCTTTGATCATTTTTCTATTGGAATTGCTATACTTTTTTACAGAACTATAATGACATTTTATTTATGAAGAACTTTAACCTTTGACCAGATCTTTCTCCTGGCTTTAGTGTTTGACATCATATCTTATTTATCATGTATACTGATGATTTTCTTTAAATTTTAAGCCAAGGGATACCTTGGTGGCTCAGTTGGTTAAGCGGCTGCCTTCGGCTCAGTTCATGATCCCGGCGTCCTGGGATCGAGTCCTGCATCGGGCTCCTTGCTCTGAAGGGAGCCTGCTTCTCCCTCTGCCTCTGCCTGCCACTCTGTCTGCCTGTGCTTGCTCTCTCTCCCTCTCTCTCTAACAAATAAATAAATTTTAAAAAATTTAAAAAATAATAAAAATAAAAAAAATAAAGTGAAATAAATTTTAAGCCAAACTTGCTTCTTTCCTTGTATTTTTGTTGCTGTTGTTTCTGGTGTTTTCTTTCACTGATTTTATGCTTAGAAAGGACTTTCATGTTCCAAAATGACAAGAGTAATTGACATTTTGGTTTAGAATTTCCGTTTCCAAATTGACATCTAAGTGTAAATGTTTCTTCAGTTTATATCTGTATGTGAAGTGAAATACGGATATTATTTAATGTTTTTAAATATTATAATTCCAAAAATCAATAACCAACTAATCCTTGCCCGGCTGATTCAATGGTCATATTCATCAAATATTCAATGAAAATTCATGTATAGCTATGTGTTAAGTTGTGTGTGTGTGTGTGTGTGTGTGGTGTGTCTGTCTGTCTTGAGATATTGATTTTTGGTCAATGCTTAGTTTTTACTATATACTTTTTATGTTATGGTAACTTTCTAAATATATTCTAATATTTAGAAGCATAGTTGTCCTTCAAATAAATAAACAATTTATACTTCCAAATTAACTTTAGTATGATTTTTTGCAATTGACCACAAAAATTACATGGGAGTGGCAATTGGAAAGTTATTAAATTTTTAAATTTAACAAGAGTTGAAATCCTTATTCATTCAAAGTTCCCATCCAGGAGCTTCTATTTCCCTAACAAGTGTTTTTTTACATCTTTGTAAAAAGTTTGTTTTTCCTTATAAATTTCATAATGCCCATTATTTTTAAATTCTTGCATAGATTTTTATGAAGAATGTAGTAATTTTTAAAAAATTATATAATCTATAATATGTTCATGATGTTACTTAATAAAACAATGAATATTCGTTTCCACTTGTTTAGTATCTGGTCACATTCTTATTATTTTATAGCACATAGAATGTTTCTATTTATTCTCCTAGGTTCCTTAGGTAAAGTTAAAGTTAATTTATATGTGTTTCTTCTGATTTTGGTGTTCTCCCTTTTTTATGGAACAAAATCTAGAGTTTCATTCACTTTTAAAATTCTCATATGAAATAATTCTGCTAGAAATCTCTCTACCAATTGCAATACAAATAAAGTGAGCTTGGTAAAATGAATTGCTTATCTGATTAATATATTCTTGTCTTATTAGCTAGGACTCAACAAACTAAGAGCTAGTCTGTATTTTATAATTGTCTCAGTATAATAAGCAAGCTTCTGTGTATATTATTTAAAAAGTTATATTAATGGCTGCCAGATGAGTTTTCTATCAGTTGTAAAATATTAAAGTTGTTTCAAAATATCCACATGAAGGATTATATTTGTGGGTCCAAATTCTCGGGTTCTACAGTTTGGCTTCATTAGACTCTTCTTCTAATCAACAACTCATTATATAAATTGAGGATGACAGGGATCAGATTTACTGGAATTCCATATGTAGGAATAATCTTCCTCAGTGTTCCTACCCAACTTCTATTTTTCACTTTCCATTCTACATGAAATTTCCTCCACAATAAATTTCATAGCTGATATATGCAGACTTTAGTTAAATATTTGTTTTCTCTTTGGGTGGGAACAACTCACATTTCTCGGGGCTTTCTGTTTCCTATGTTGTAGACTTTCCTGGTATTTTGAAAAAGAATTACAAGATTCTATTTCTAATGTAGATGTCTCATATCTTTCTGGTTAGACTGAGATCCAAAAACCAAACTCGCTAACATCTGTAAGAATGCACCACGATATCTAATGAGATGGTAATGACAATTTGAGGTTTCAATTTTTAGACTGATATTCAACCATGACACTTTATCAACTACACCATCTTATTCTAAATAATTAAATTCTTAGCTAAAGAATAATGTCTGTCGGAAAAGTTAATTACGTGTCAGTGTCCCCCAATGTTAGAGCTCAATCACTGTTTGCATATGAGATTATGTTACTTCAGCAAATAAAAGATTTTACTATACATTTTTAAAAGTCTTTTTTTTCTGCATAAGAAGTGACAACTCTTTATATTTGAGGCTCAAGTCAATTAAAGTAGTTTAACAACTACCCTAAGCTTTTGGGTCTCTTGAGAAAAAAAAAAAAAGTCATTTATCCATATCCTCATCCTCAGCTCTCTCCTATCATTCCACACAGGCATAAAGTGTAGGTTCAGATTTGAAAGACTAGACTTAATGTAAGTATTCTCAGTTATCCTTACATAATGCACCATTGGTAAATAGCTCCAGTATGAAAAGTAATAGTCCATTTATCCAACCTGAGTTCTTTAAGCAAATATTCCCCAAATTTAAGACAAACATATCCATGCACTACCTGAGCTATCACTTTTTTAAAATTATTTTTGAAGTCTGTAATTAACACATGTCATCCTTTGAAAGTGGTTTTTTTTTTGTGTTTTTTTTTTTTTTTTTTTTAGTCTGAGAACTTCAAAATGTGAACATTCGAAATTAAATTATGGTGACTCTATCATTTCCTCAATCTTTCATATTACTTCTGGTGTCACTTCTGGGAAACTCCACAAGGTCTAAATGGTATTTAAATATAGGACATTCTATCAAATTGATGCTAGATTTTTCTTTCCTATCCAAGAGTTTGAAGTCACATAGACACACTTTTTTTTTAAGATTTTATTTATTTATTTGACACAAGGAGAGAGATCATAAGTAGGCAAAGAGGCAGATGGGGATAGGGGAGTAGGTTCCCTGCTGAGCAGAGAGCCCAATGCCGGGCTGGATCCTAGGACCCTGAGATCATGACTTGAGCCGAAGGCAGAAGCTTAACCCACTGAGCCACCCAGCCACCCCTGCAGATACACTTTAAACAGATTAATTGAATTGTTGACTCATTATATTGTATATCTGAAACTAAGATAACAGTGTTAATTATACTTGACTTAAAAAAAAGAAAAGAAAAGTTTGTTCAAGGAATGTAAATCTGAATTGGAGCACAAATTCATAAAACATATGATTATAACTATTTTGGGGAAAAGAAATTTCAGAAAGTAATACCATACTAATATATGGAAAAGAAAATTGCAGAAAGCCAGCTTCACATAACATGTATTAAAAAAAAGAAAGAAAGAAAGAAAGAAAAAAAGAAAGAAAGAAAGAAAGAAAGAAAGAAAGAAAGAAAGAAAGAAAGAAAAGAAAAAAGAAAAAAAACAGGTAAATAAGGCAAAGTTATTGAATCCTCTTTAAGGTGAATGTCACGATGATTTCTGGGCCACCTACATAAAAAGACTATTATGAAGAAAGCTCATGACCTATTATAGAGTAGCACATTGTCACTTCTGTGAGTCCAGCTATAGCTCTGAGGAAACTGATGCATTTAGTATGCTCCTCTGTGAAATATTAAAGTACTTGGTTCTGAAGTGCCATTCTTAAGTTGCAGAACTATTTCTTAGTAACATTTCTCAATGTGTCACAGATTGCTTTAAAAAAGAAGTTGATGACAATAGGAAAAAAAACAATAACAGTATCAGTGGTAGTTTTAACAAATCTAGACTAACAAATTCAGAGCTGGATGAGCAGCAGCTGTCTCACATAAATAGATAACACTCGGCTACATATGAGGGAGCATATGTATATGAGGAAAGAAAGAAACTTCCTGTCTGCTCTTTGAGAGTTTATAAAAGTGATAATATCACAGAATAAAGTGGAATTTCAATTCATTCAGATCTGGTGACACTCTGAGCTCTACCACCACACAAGTTGTTTAAGACAGATCAACTTCTTAATCTTGCAAACATCAGTTGTCTTATTTATAGATGCCTATAACATAGTACCAAATTGAATTATATAAAAGAATCCCTAGAGATCCTGAAAAGCTCTATAAACAATAGTGATTGTGATTATTGTGATGACTTTTGTTCTCTGCAATCTTCTGCATAAGTAAATGTGAAAATTAACAAATATCATTATTCCAGGCATCCACTGTGAGACTACTACTAAACTATATTACTGATCACTTTTTTAATAATTCATTCCAAAAATATAAATTGAATGCCTATCGTGTGCTAGGCATTAATCTAGGTACTTGCAGTATGCATTTAAATAAAACATGGATCTCTAGTCTCATGGAGTTAACATTCTACCAGACAATAAGTAATAAATAAATACCCTAACTAAAGAATAATGTAGCATATTGGAAGAAGAGAGGTGATTAAGATAAAGGAACTGAAAATGGAGAATGGTACAATTTTAAATAAGTTGTACATCTCTTTGATAAGGTGAATTTTGAGGAAAGAGTTGAGGGGGGTATTAATGTGAGCCACCCAGCCAGGAATAACTGGTGCAAAGACCCTAAAGCAGCAAAAACAAGTGTAGTTAATGCAGGACCAGCAGAGCAGAGAGAAATAAGAGATGAGAACAGGAGGTAAGAAGGCCTAGATCAGCTACTACCTTGTCAGTCACTGTAAACACTTTGGATTTCCCCCTCAGTAAAAGGAAAAACAATTTAGGGTTTTGTTCAGAGGAATAACATGATTATATTTGTTTTTAAATGATCATTCTAGATGTTCTGCTGAAAACAGACTAATGGGTAAGAGGGTAGAGAGAACAGGTATGAGGCTATTAAAGTAAGATAAGAGAAAGATGTTGATGACCCCAACTATGGTGATAGTAAGGAAGAGAAAGGGTCACATGTGAGGTATATTTTAAATATAAATTCAACATGATTGCCTGTCAGACAGTATGTGGCTTTAGAGAGAAATAGAAAAGTCTCCAATGACTCAAAGTTCTTTGATCTGAGCAATTGTAAAGAATTGGAAAAAAAAAAAAAAGGACATGAATTCAGTAAGAGTAGAGTGATTTGTGTGGTTTTCTTATTTATGTTGTTGTCTTTTGGGGGAGTGGGGTAAGGGGAGTAAGGGAAAAGAAAAAGAACAATCTGAGAATTCAGAAATATTTTGAGCTATGTAACAGATAGCCAAGTGAAAGTATCAGACAACTGATAAGTCTAGCATTCAAATCTGAGTTTGGGAGTCATCAACATGTAATTGGTATCTCAAGCTATACAACTGGAAAAATTCACCATTTGAATGAATTAGAGAGGAGAGAAAAACCAACATCAAATTAACAGACAGGAGACCAGGGAGCAAGAGAGATCTTAGAGTGTCCAAACTTGAGTAGTAATTAGTTATGGCAAATGCTCCTAAGAGATAAAAGATGTCGAGGATAAAGAATTAACCTTTAGAAATAAAAACATAGGTCATTTGTGACCTTGAGAAAGCAGTTTGTTGTATAGTGGTTGAGGCAAAAAACCTGATGGAAGTTGGTTTAAGAGAAAATGGTGACAGTGAGTAGAAAAAACTTTATATTTTAGAAGCTTGCCTCTTAGGTTCTAGCAAGTAAGAAAGAATACAGGAAATTATGAAAGAGAGAAAAGCTTTGTTGGACATCTGGGAGAATGATCCTTGGTGTTCCTTGGCTTGCCACTACATAAATTGTGATCTCTGCTTGTTTCATATAGTCCTCTCTCCTCTGATTCTGGGCATTCACGGGGCTTTTCTATAAGGACACATGTCCTTGGATTTAGAGCCTGCCTCATCCTCTGACATGGAATAATCCTAAATAATACTCTCATTAAGAGTGTTAATGGAAGGATAGCCTTTTAAAATAAACTTGATTATTGGTTGAATTTCAGATTGTTCTTATTAGTAGGACACTGAAGGTAGAAGAAACAGCAAAACTAAGCTGAAATAATGAAATCAACTCTGAGATTACCAAAGATAAATAAGTATAATTCATAATGACCCCACTCAATGCCAATTTCAAGACTAAGGCTGATCCATCAACTAACTTAATTGCTCCATCATGAGTTAGATATGTATTTCATGCTTACCTGTGCACAGATATCCTCACACCTTCAAAAAGTGCCAGATAAGACCAGCGGGAATGAACTGTGTGTTTGGTTGTATCGATTTTATCCTTCAAAACTCCTCCTAACCCCTGGGTGAAGTAGGATATTGGGGTTAAAATCTGTCTCATGCTTTGCTCGCCTATCTTTGCATCTCTAGGTCCTGAAGATGGTTTGTTTGCTTGTTTTTCTTAATTTTTGTGTAAGTTCCATCGGTGCTAGCAGTATTGCTGAATTTTAGTTATGCAGTAATTGATTGTAATGACCACCTTTATTTAACACACTTATTGTACCTATAGCATATTCATATTTTGGTGATTGCAATCATGAATAATACCAAGTGCTTACCCTCCAACAATTTGTAGTGGGAATATTTTAAAAAGATATTTCCAGACTATAGGATAATTGCTTATACAGAGGGGGATAAAAAGGTTTTGGAGCAATTCTTAGGAGGTACCAAGAGAAACAGCCTACGTTTCTATAGGATTTACTCTCTAAATCAAAAGCTCAAAATTAAATAAGAACTAGCCATGTTAAGAAATGAAATGGAAGTTTCAGTTAGAGGAAAATCATTTGTAAAGTCCAGGAAGCTAGCAAGGATATGCTCATTCATGAGATGGCAACTTTATCAGTTTAGCTGAACATTAAAGTAGATGGGAAGGACAGAAGGCAAAATTGCACATATAAGCAAGGGCCAAATTATGAAAGATTTTGACTGTATGTTAAAGTTAACAAATAGAGCTAATGACATCTTTAAATCAGGGGAAATGAGCAGATTAAGTAAGAATAATTAATAGGGAGCAAGACAAATAAATAGGAAAACAAAACTGGAAAATATTGAGCAGATGAATGCAAAAACCCAGGAAAGAATATGTGGCATTAACCATGATTTTGGAAGAAAAGTGAACATATTTGAGAAATATATAAATCGATGTAGTGATTCCATCTGGAGGTGAGAAATAAAAAATTCAAGGAAGTTTTCTTTGGTTCAGGGAAGATGACAAGATATTAAGACGCTGAGGTCACTTGGTTCCACAAACACACTGATATAATGGCTACAACTATGTAACTAACTCTGAAAACAACCCAAGGACTGACAGAATCAACCTGGAACAATTAATCATTAAGGGCAGGAGGGGTAGTATTCTGCATTCAAGGGACTCACCTCACCTAAAGACATATAGAGCCTGAAAGTAAAGGGATGGAAGAAGATAATTCATGCAGATGGAAATAAAGAAAAAGTCAGCCAGGGTAGCAATACTTAAATCAGATGAAATAGACTTTATTTATTTATTTTTATTTTTTATTTAAATTCAATTTAGTTAAGATAGTGTATTATTAGTTTCAGGAGTAGAATTTAGTGATCCATCAGTTGCATGTAACACTCCGTACTCATTACGTCACATGCCCTCCTTATTTCCCATTATCCGGTTACCCCAACTCCAGTCCCCTCCCTCCAACAACCCAGTTTGTTTCCTATAGTTAAGTGTCTTATGGTTTGTCTCTCTCTCAGATTTCACCTTATTTCATTTTTCCTTCCATTCTTCTATGTTCATTTGTTTTGTTTCTTAAATTCCACAGGAGTGAAATAATATGGTAATTGTCTTTCTCTGAATGACTTATTTTTACTTAGCATGATACCCTCTAGTTCCATCCGTGTTGTTGCAAATGGCAAGATTTCATTCTTTAATGGCTGAGTAATATTCCATTGAATATCTATACCACATCTTCCTTATCCATTCATCTTTCAATAGACATCTGGCTCTTTCCATATTTTGGCTATTATGTACATTGCTGCTATAAATGTTGGGGTGCATGTGCCCCCTTGAATCATTATTTTTGCATCCAATGGATAAATACCTAATAGTGCAATTTCTGGGTAAGGTAGGGTAGTTCTAATTTTAATTTTTTGAGGAAACTCCATGTTTTCCAGAGTGGCTGCAACACTTTGCATTCCTACCAAAAGCTTAAGAGAGTACCCCTTTCTTAAATCCTCACTAAGATCTGTTGTTTCCTGACTTGTTAATTTTAGCCATTCTGATTAGTGTGAAGTAGTATCTCATTGTGGTTTTGATTTGTATTTCCCTGATGCTAAGGGATCTTGAGCATTTATTCATGTGTCTGTTGGTCATGTGTGTGTGTGCTTTGGAGAAATGTCCATTCATGTCTTCTGCCCATTTCTTAACTGTTTTTGTTGTTGTTGTTGTTGTTGTTTGAGTGTTGAGTTTAATAACTTCTTTGTAGATTTTGGACACCACTCCTTAATCATATATGAGATTAGTGAATAACTTCTCCCATTTCATAGGTTGCTTTTTAGCTGTGTTGATTGTTTCCTTTGCTGTGCAAAAGCTTTTTATCCTGATGAAGTCCCAGTAGTTCCTGTTTGCTTTTGTTTCCCTTGCCTTTGGAGATGTATCTAAAAAGAAGTTGCTGTGGCCAGGTCAAAGAAGTTACTGCCTATGTTCTCCTCTAGGTTTTTGAGGGATTCCTGTCTCACATTGAGTTCTTTCATCCATTTGAGTTTATTTTTGTATATGCTGTAAGAAAGTGGTCCAGTTCCATTCTTCTGCATGTGGCTGTCTAGTTTTCCTAATACCATTTGTTGAAAAAACTGTGTTTTCCATTGGATATTCTTTCCTGCTTTGTCAAAGATTAATTGACCATAGAGCTAAGGGTCCATTTCTGGGTTCTCTATTCTGTTCCATTGATCTATGTGTTTGTTTCTTTTCCAGTACCATACTGTCTCCATAATTGCAGCTTTGTAATATAGCTTGAAGTCTAGAATTTTGATGCCTCCAGCTTTGGTTTTCTTTTTCAACATTACTTTGCCTGTTTGGGGTCTTTTCTGGTTTCATACAAATTTGGGGACGTTTTATTCCAGCTCTGTGAAAAATACTGGTGGTATTTGCATAAGGATTGCACTGATTGTGTAGATTGCTTTGAGTAGCATAGACATTTTAACAATATTTATTCTTGCAATCCATGAGCATGGGGAGTTTTCCCATTTCTTTGTGTCTTCCTCAACTTCTTCCACGAGTGTTCTATAGTTTTCATTGTACAGATCTTTAAGTCTTTGGTTAGGTTTAGTCTTAGGTATCCTATGGTTTTTGGTACAATTTTCAAATGGGATAGATTCCTTGATCTCCCTTTCTGCTGCTTTATTGTTAGTGTATAGAAATGCAATAGGCTTCTGTGCATTGATCTTATATCCTATGACTTTGCTGAATTCTTATATCAGTTCTAGCAATTTTCTTGGTAGAGTCTTTCAGGTTTTCCACATAGATTATCATGTCATCCGCAAAGAGTGAAAGTTTAACTTTTTTTGCAAATTTGGATGGTTTTTCTTTCCTCTTTGTTGTCTGATTGCTGAGGCTAGAACTTTCAGTACTATGTTGAACAACAGTGGTAAGAGTGGGCATCCTTGTTGTGTTCCTGACTTTAGGGGAAAATCTCTTAGTTTTTCCCTGTTGAGGAAGATATTTGCTGATCTTTTATATATGGTTTATATGATGTTGAGGTATAATCCCTCTATTCCTACATTGTCAAAGGGGTTTTTTTGTTTTGTTTTTTGTTTTTTGTTTTTTTTTTAAGATTTTATTTATTTATTTGACAGAGAGAGATCACAAGTAGGCAGAGAGTCAGGCAGGGAGAGAGGGGGAAGTAGGCTCCCTGCTGAGCAGAGAGCCCAATGCAGGGCTCGATCCCAGGATCCTGGGATCATGACCCGAGCCGAAGGCAGAGGCTTTAACCCACTGAGCCACCCAGGCACCCCAAGGGTTTTTTAAACAAGAAAGGATGCTGCATTTTGTCAAATGTTTTTTTTTTTTTCTGCTTCTATTGAGAGAATCATATGATTCTTATCCTTTGTTAATGTGGTATACCGTGTTGATTGATTTGCAGATATTGAGCCACCTATGCAGCCCAAGAATAAATCCCACTTGGTCATGGTGAATAACCCTTTAAATGTACTGTTGGATCCTATTAGCTAGTATCTTGGTGAGAATTTTTACATCCATGTTCATCAGGGATATTGGTCACCAATTCTCCTTTTTAGTGTGGTCTTTTTCTGGTTTGGGGTCAAGGTAATGTTGCATCATAGAATGAGTTTGAAAGATTTCCTTCCATTTCAGTTTTTTGAAAGGGTTTCAGAAGAATAAGTATTAATTCTTCTTTAAATGTTTGGTAGAGTTCTGCTAGGAGGCCATCCAGCTCTGGACTCTTGTTTGTTTGGAGATTTTTGATTACTGATTCAATTTTTGTTGGCATTCAATTACTCATAATATTCTCTTATAATTGTATTTCATTCATTAATTTATTTGGGTCCTTTTTCTTTTCTTTTTGAGAAGTCTGGCTAGGGCTTTATCAATCTTGTTTGTTCTTTCAAAGAACCAGCTGCTAGTTTCTTTGATCTGTTCTACTATTTTGTTTTTGTTTTTTTGATTTTTTGTTCTGTTCTGTTTCTATATCATTGATTTCTGCTTGAATCTTTACTATTTGTCTTCTCCTGGTGGAGTTGAGCTTTATTTGCTGTTCTTTTTCCAGCTCCTTTCGTTGTAAAGTTAGGTTGTATAGTTGAGATTTTCTTGCCTCTTGAGGAAGGCCTGCACTGCGATATGCTTCCTGCTTAGGGTCACTTTTGCTGCATTCTAAAGGATTTGAACTCTTGTATTTTCATTTGCTTCCATGTATTTTTTAAATTCTTTAATTTCCTGGTTGAACCATTCATTCATTTATAAGATGTTCTTTAACCTCCATGTATTTTAGGACCTTCCAAATTTCTTCTTGTGATTGGCTTCAAGCTTCATAGCATTGTGGACTTAAAATATGCATGGTATGGTCTCAGTCTCTCAATCTTTTGGTGCCATTGGAGGCTTATAGAACAGGAAAGTATCCAGAAGTAAACTTAAAAGTAGAAGGTATGTTAATTTCTGACAAAGAAGTCAAGAATATACAATGGAGAATAGACAGTCTTTTCATAAACGGTGCTGGGAAAACCAGACAGATACATGCAAAAGAATGAAGCTGAGCCACTTTCTTATACCATACACAAAAATAAACTCAAAATGGATTAAGGACCTAAATATGAGACCTGGAACTATAAATTTCCTAAAAGAAAATATAGGCAAGGCACCTGAGTGGCTCAGTTGGTTAAGCATCTACATTTGGCTCAGGTCATGATCCAGGGTCTTGGGATCAAGTCCCGCATTGGGCTCCCTGCTCATTTGGGAGGATGCTTCTCCCTCTCTTTCTGCCTGCCACTCTGCCTACTTGTGAACTCTCTCTTTCTCTCAAGTAGATAAATAAAATCTTAAAAAAGAAAAAAAGAAAGGAAACATAGGCAGTAATGTCTTGAACATCACCCTTAGCAACATATTTATGGTTAGGTCTTCTGAGGCAAGGAAAGCAATTGTTTAATTGTCACTATACCAAAATAAAAAGCTTTTGCACACCAAAGAAAGTCATCAACAAAATAAAAGATAAAGTATCTGATAAAGAGCTAAAATCCAGAGTATAGAAAGAACTTATACAACTCAACAATAATGACATAATAACTCCAACTTAAAAGGGGACAGAAGACCTGAATGGATATTTTCCAAAGACATACAGATGTCCAACGTACAAATGAAAAGATTCTCAACAGTAATAATCATTAGGGAAGTGCAAATCTAACCACAATGGGATATCACTCAACATCAGTCAGAATGGCTTGTGTCAAAAAAGACAAGAAATAACAAACTAGCAAGGATGTGAAGAGAAGGGAACTCTTTTAGACTATTGGTGGGAACATAAATTGGTACAATACTGTGGAAAACTGTAGAGAATTTCCTCAAAAAATTAAAAATAGAAATACCATAACTCCTGGGTATTTAACCAAAGAAAACAAAAACTTTAAGACAAAAAGATATATGCATCCTTATGTTTATTGTGGTATTATTTATAATAGACAAGATATGGAAGCAACCTGTGTCCATCAATACATGTCAATAAAGAAAAAGTGGAGTATATGTGTATACATACACACATGTGGTGTGTACATACATATGTGTATATGTATATATGTAGCACATATATGCATGTGTGTGTACGCATGTATATGTATATGTGTACACGTGTGCTATGTGCGTGCACACACACACACACACACATAAACACACACACAATAAAGTATTACTCAGCTCCAAAGAGTGAGATCCTGTCATTTGCAACAATATGGGTGGACCTAGTGAGTACTATATTAAGTGACGCAAGTCAGAGAAAGACAAATTTCATATTATTTCATTTAAATATGTAACTTAAAAATAAAAAAATGAATAAGCAAAGAAAGAAACAAAAGCAAACTCTTAAATATGGAGAATTACCTGGCAATTGCCAGAAGGGGATGGGTGGTGGCATGGGCGAAACAAAAGGGATTAAGAGTTATACACTTCCATATATAAAATCAATGTCACAGAGATTACTAATAAAACATAGGGAATATAATCCATAATACAGTAATATCATTGTATGGTGACAGATGGTGATTACACTTGTTGTGGTAGGTATTGAGTAACGTATAGAAATGTTGAATCAATATGTTATCTACTTGAAACTAATATACATGTATGCTAATTATACTTCAATTAGAAAGGAATCAAGGAAGATCTGAGGATTTGAGAGAACAAAATATGGGATAATGGAGGAATGTGGGTTGAAGAATAGAGAGAAGATGGATTTGATTTTGGATTGGTTTGGTTTGAGGTCATAAGGTATTGTTAGTGGAGATGTTGAATGATAAATTACATATGCAAGTTCTGGAGGCATATTAAGCATGAAAATTTGTGAATTTTCATCATCAGCACATACACATGTCAGCTGAATAAAAGCAACTGGAATAGGTGAGAACCACAGAGAGAATATACAGGAAAATATTAGAATAGGGTTCATAACAGAACATTGAAACACAACTGAATTTTATGTCACAGATGGAAAAGAGAAGACTATGAAAAGAATTTAGAAGTAGGTCAAAAATATATGCTGGGGTGTGAAAACTGATAAGAATGTTCAAGTAGAATGAGGTCACCAGTTTCAAAAGATGCAGAGGATTAGTATAGATGAAGACAGAACACTATTTTGATTTGGCCACAAAGAGAAAAGTACAAAAAGCCACTGAATCCCTGACCTGGTCAACACTTTAATTTTAAGGTATTTTCATTAATTAATTAATTTAATTGATATTAAAATAAATATTTAAGGTATTTTCATTAAGAATAAGGTCACAAAAATTATATGAGTAAGTACCACTAAATAATAGTTGATTAATTAGTCTTTCATTACCATCATCAGGATCAACCAGAAGTGTCATGAACAAATTGAAGGAAACATTTTATAATGGTGGAAATTCGTTCTTAATTAAAATTAATTTCTAAATATAGCTGAATGCCAATAAATCCTTAAGACTATATCCGTGGGTCTGAAATCCAAAGAATCCATGTTTTGTTTTGTTTTGTTTTTTAATTTTGTGGATATACGAGAAAGTGGAGTCAGGCTTAAAATTCTGCAAAAATGGGGAGGAGG
This sequence comes from Mellivora capensis, assembly GCA_004024625.1. Classification (NCBI taxonomy): domain Eukaryota; kingdom Metazoa; phylum Chordata; class Mammalia; order Carnivora; family Mustelidae; genus Mellivora; species Mellivora capensis. The sequence goes on from PISX010007365.1 coordinate 89,412, forward strand.
AGCAAGATGGCGGAGAAGTAGCAGCTGAGACGACATCAGGCAGCAGGAGATCAGCTAGACAGCTTATCAAACCACTGCGAACACCTACAAATCCAACAGGAGATCGAAGAGAGGAAGAACAGCAATTCTGGAAACAGGAAATCGACCACTTTCTGAAAGGTAGGACTGGCGGAGAAGTGAATCGAAAGCGATGGGAGGATAGACCTCGGGGGAGGGGCCGGCTCCCGGCAAGCGGCGGAGCAGCGGAGCACTAAATCGGGACTTTTAAAAGTCTGCTCCACGGAGGGACATCGCTCCAGAGGCTAAACCGGGGTGAAGCCCACGCGGGGTCAGCGTGGCCCCAGGTCCCGCAGGGTCACAGAAGGATCGGGGGTGTCTGAGTGTCGCAGAGCTAGCAGGTATCAGAGCGGGAAGCCGGCTACAGAGACAGAGCCGAG
>PISX010007366.1:0-90419 GCA_004024625.1 Mellivora capensis
TGTTCCCTCTCTCACTGTGTCTCTCTCTGTCAAATAAATAAATATTTTTTTAAGTGATGGATCCATAATTTGAACCCAGGTGACTGACCTCAAAGGCTATGGAATTTATCTACCAGTCTACTACCAGAAAACATTGGTCTTCATAAACACAGCAAATTATACATAAAGCACAGGGTCCTGCTTATTTCTCTGCATATCAGCTGTGAGATCCTGGAGGACAGGGATGGTGTCCTGGGCCACTAACCCTGCTCCTAGCACAGCAGATATGGAAAAACACATTTTGAGGGAATAAATGAGCACACCACTTAAAATTCCAATATGAACTAATAGAGATATTCTCTGGAGCAGAAGACTTTATTTTTTTTTTAATTTTATTTATTTATTTATCAGAGAGACTGAGGACAAGCAAGGGGAGCAGCAGGCAGCGGGAGAAGCAGGCTCCCCACTGAGCAAGGAGTTGGATGTGGGACTCAATCCCAGGACCCTGGGATCATGACCTGAGCAGAAGGCAGATGCTTAACCAACTGAACCACCCAGGCCTCCCTGAAGCAGAAGACTTTAAAGAGATCATCCAGCCTGATAACCCTGAGAGGCCAGAGTCTGACAGAGTTCAGGGTGAGTAGAAATGAGGCTCCAAGCCTCTACTGCCTGGTCTATCTCCTGATCTCTCTCCCAGGCTCTTTGCCTCTCCACATGCTCCTTCTGCTGTCCCATTCTCTACCAACTTTGAGTTCCTACCAGGTTCCTGGAGATGGAAGCTCTCTCCATACACTGTCCGGTCCCAACGTCCCATAGGAGCAGGGTGTTGTCCCGGGAGCCAGTGCACAGCTGTGACGAGTCTGGGGGAACAAGAGAAAGATGGTCCATGAGATGGGCCTGGCCGGGGGCTTTTCAGAAAGTACAACGAGGGGGGGCTTGGGTGGCTCAGTCGGTTGAGTGTCTGACCCTTGGTTCTGACTCAGGTCATGAGCTCAAGGTGGTGAGATGGAGCCCCGAGTTGGGCTCCATGCTCAGTGGGGAGTCTGCTTCTCCTCTCCCTCTCCCGTTGCTCTCCCCCCCACATCCGCTCACGCACACTCTCTCTCTAAAAATGATCAATCTTGGGTGGGGTAATGGACATTGGGGAGGGTATGTGCTATGGTTAGTGCTGTGAAGTGTGTAAACCTGGCGAGTCACAGACATGTACCCCTGGGGATAAAAATACTTTATATGTTTATAAAAAATAAAAAAATTTATTAAAAAAATAATCAATCTTAAAAAAAAAAAAAAGAGGGGTGCCTGGTGGCTCAGTTAGGCATCTGCCTTCGGCTCAGGTCATGATCCCAGAATCCTGGGATCATGTTCCGCATCGGGCTCCTTGCTCAGCGGGGACCCTCCTTCTCTCTCTGCTTGCCACTCTCCCTGCTTGTATTCTCTTTCTCTGATAAATAAATAAATCTTAAAAAAAAGAAAGAAAGAAAGAAAATACAACGGTGTTGGGTAGAGCTTTCTTTGACTTTACCTGGACTCACAGCCAATCCAGTGACCACCATGGTGTGGCCAGAGAACTGTTGCCTTGGCTGGGCGGGGCCACGCAGGTCCCACATCGTGGCTGTCCTGTCGCGAGAGGCGCTGAAGAACCGGCTGGATCCGTGAATACAGGCTATCTGCTCAAGAGAGAAAGAAGCCTGGGCGTGCTTGTTTGATCGGACTTGGAAATGGGCAACGGGCCTGGGGCTGCGGGTGTCAGAGCCTGAGGCCCCCCCACCCCCCCCGGCCCTGTTGGGGTGGGAATGCACTGCGTGTGGGCGTCAGTACACTGCCCTGCGCTGGGAGCTGAGCAGGTGACGGGTCAGTTCTTGAGGTGGATTTCAGGGAGGGGAGTTGTAGAGACCGGCATTCGCTATCATCTTGGCTGGAAGCTTACGCTGCCCCGTAATGCTTTTTTTTTTTTTTTTTTAAAGATTTTATTTATTTATTTGACAGACAGAGATCACAAGTAGGCAGTGAGGCAGGCAGAGAGAGAGGAGGAAGCAGGCTCCCTGCTGAGCAGAGAGCCCGATGTGGGGCTCGATCCCAGGACCCTGGGATCATGACCTGAGCTGAAGGCAGAGGCTTTAACCCACTGAGCCACCCAGGCGCCCCCGTAATGCTTTTTTAACAAATTAATTTTTATTTAACTGTTGTTGGCTTTTTAAAAAATTCCCCAACTAGACTAGAAAGTTCATGAATATAGGGATTTTGTCAATTTATTTATAAATGAATTATTATATATTATTATATACATCATATATCATTGTTATAATAATTTACTTATAAGTAAATTATAAGTGAATAAATTTTATCAAAAATGAGTATTTATTATATAAATGAATAAATTTTATCATTTCTTATTTTCTAGCTACAGTAAACACACAGGCTGCCTTCAGCACCTGTCCCCATTGAGTCAGGATAGGCAGGGAGAATTCTTTATCTACCATCTGAGCTATTAAGGGCTCAGTGACAAAATAAAAATCATGTCTAATATGCCTCTAACAATAGCTAAGGGAATGGTTCACTCTGTTTTTCCTTTACCGCATCAAATGAAGCCCTTGCATTTTCTTAAAACTGAATATCCAATCACTCTAACTTCCCTCCACAATAATGATCATTTGAGAATTACCTTCGTGATCTCTCGTTCATGTCCTCTGAACCTTTTCACCACATCCCCACTCTTCCAGTTATAGGCCACCACTGTCTGTGGAGAGTCATTAGAATCTCTGTAATATTTTAAGTGAATTTTTATTTAACTAAAACAAGACTGTACTTCACTATCTACCTAATTGCTCTCCCTGTCAAGGGTCTTGCATTAGGGCTTTGTTTTTGTAACCCTTATCCTGCCCCCCTAAACTGACTTTCTTTTCTTTCCTCCTGACCAGTGCTCTGTCTCTCTCCAAGGCAATGGGCTACTGCTCTGAGCCTCATTGATGGGTTCAGGAGGACATTCCCCAAGGGGAACAGACTCAGCCTGAGGTTCTGGTTGTCTACATGGGATTAGCGTCTTCCCTCCTAATTATATTGTACTTCTATTTTCGTGTATTTAAAAAATTTGTCATCTTAAAAAAAAAAATTGCCAGGTGCCTGCATGGCACAGTCAGTTGAGCGTCCAATTCTTGGTTTTGGCTCAGGTCATGATCTCATGGTTCATGGGATTGGGCCCCACAGTGGGCCCTAAGCTCAGCAGGGAGTCTGATTCTCCCTCTGCCTCTCCCCTACCCCTGCTCTCTCTCTAAAATAAGTAAAATAAACCTTTAAAAAAATCCACAAAATACAGTATGAAAGTAAGAGGAATTAAAAGAATTAACATTTCTGCTATCAATGTCCTAGATGTGAGTCCTGTGATCGATGCAAATATGGGAGGAGAAGCAACCAGATGCAGCTGATACTGGGAGGAAGGACAGAAACACAAAAGGAAGAAATCATAATGTTCACCACTGTTGAAATTTTGACAAAAAAGCAGCATAAAAAAGACTAGAAGTCTCCCTTTAAAAATTTTTATTTATTTATTTATTTATTTGAGAGAGAGCACACAAACAGGGGTGGGGGCAGAAGGAGAGGGGGAGAGAATCTCAAGCAGGCTCCAGCTCTCCACTGAGCGTGAAGCCTGGTGCCGGGCTCGATCTTACCACCCTAAGATCACAAACTGAGCTGAAATCAAGGGTTGGTTAGGGTTAAGCAACCCTAGGGTTAAGCAAGTGCTTAACCGACTGTGCCACCCAGGCACCCCAAGGAAGTCTCCTTTTGTTGACAACTAGCTCCTGTGTCTGTGTGTGGGTATGAAATGGCTTGGTCAGAATACTTGCCAATTATAAGAAGCATGTGGGCGGTCTGGCACATCACTGAAGATCTTACCACCGAACCCTCATAGCTTCCCTCGGAGGCTGGTATTCTCATCCCCAGTCCGTGGATGTGGAGACTGAGGCTCACGAGCAGTAAATGACTTGCCCAGAGGAACAGGAAGAGGCAGAGCAGGGACTTAGAGCCAGCCTTCCTTAGTCTAAAGCCTATGGTTTTACACTACTCAACCTTGCTGCCAGAAACACAGAACCAGCATTTCCTTCTCCAACATCTTCCCTTCTCCCCACTCAGCTGGTTCCCTGGGAAGCACTGCAAACCCCACCTTATCTTTTCCTCCAGAGACACACAGGTCTGAGTTCAGAGCAGCAACGACAGAGACACTATCCGCATGGGCTGGGCTATACTCCAGACAAGCTTTAGTTTGAGTTCTCTCTTCTATAATCCCGTCAGGCCTGCTAAAGAGAGGATGGCAAATGAGAGGCCCCAGGGTACGGAGTGCAGTGGGGCAAGGGGAAGACGGGGCAGGCTATGGGAGAGGCCAGGCGGAGGAGAAATCTGGGAAAGGAGTACAGAAGGGAGACCCACGGCCATTGCCAGAAATGGATTATCAATGCCGAGCACGCTCAGAACAGCTGAAGGACTAGAATCTGATAAAGGGGAATCCTGAAGCCAAGAAGCCAGGAGTCTTTGCTCACCTGGAGCTTATTCCCAAAGATGCCAGGCCCCTCTCTGTGGGGCTAGCTAATCAGCTGCTTCTCATCCAAAAGAAAACAGACCGAACTAACTGTTCAAGGAAGGTCATCAGTAATCACTCCGGGCCTTCTCTTTCTTTAGTAGAGAATTTTAATATAACATGATAAAGCTTGGGATCCCAGTGTCAGATGGCCGTACCTGTATTTGTAAGTGCTGTGTTTGAGTTTGCTTTGCAGTTTGCCCATCGCTGCACAGAGCCTACACAAAACCTTGTGAGAAGGAGCTCGTTTCAGATGGCAGCCAAGCAGTGGCATCCCCTGTGGCTGCTGGAAGCTGCTGTCCCTGCTTAGTGAAAAGAATACATACTGTTAACGTCGTTAGGCATGATAATGGTAGTCTGGTGACCTAAAGATAAAGCCTATTTTATTTATTTATTTGACAAAGAGTGAGAGAGCACAAGCAGGGGGAGCCACAGAGGGAGAGGGAGAAGCAGGGAGTCCAATGCAGGGCTCGATCCCAGGACCCTGGGGATCATGACCTGAGCCAAAGGCAGAGGCTCAACTGACTGAGCCACTGAGGCGCTCCAAGCCTTCTTTTTTAAAAGACTAATCCATTGTACTCATTTGCTTTTCCTCTTTTCTTTGACTCTTCTCATGGCCCTGGGAATGTACCCTCCCATAAAGATCAGCAAAAACAAAAACAAAAACAAAACTAATTTTAAAACTACAGAGAGGTTTCGTGGGGTGCCTGAGTGGAGTGGCCACTTTAATAGGTAGCGAGTCTCCTTTTTGGACAACAAAAAAAAATGTTGTGGAACTAGACAGTGGTGATGGTTGCACAACATTGTCTATGTACTAAATAAGAATAAGTTTTATGTTATATGTATTCTACCACAACAAATACTAGGAATATGTATTTGAAACTAAGAAATAATTTTTACCAGTGTAGCTTCTTAGAAAGAAAGAGCCTTAGTTATTCCTAGTGTACTGTATGTTTTTTTCTTAAATAATTTCATGGGACACTTCTCTAAATCAGCGTGCCAGGTCATGGGGTTATTCTGTAGTAACAATGAGCTAAGGGGCACCTGGTTGGTTCAGTCCATAGATTATGCAATTCTTGGGACGTCTGGGTGGCTCAGTTGGTTGGACGACTGCCTTCGGCTCAGATCATGATCCCGGAGACCCGGGATCGAGTCCCGCATCAGGCTCCCAGCTCCACGGGGAGTCTGCTTCTCCCTCTGACCTTCTCCTCGCTCATGCTCTCTCACTGCCTCTCTCTCAAATAAAGAAATAAAATCTTAAAAAAAAAAAAAGATTATGCAATTCTTGATCTCAGGGTCATTAAGTTCAAGCCTCATGTTGGGCACGGAGTCTACTCAAAAAAAAAAAAAAAGATGTGAGAGCTGATACAGGTAATGACCTAGACCAGTACTTCTTAGTGTTATCTGAGGACAAGTGGGGATTCCTGAGACCCTGTCAAGAAGTCTGCCTCTCCCTCTGCCCCTCCTCCCTGCTCGCCCCCCAGCTGGTGCGCGCCTGTGTGCGCTCGCGCGCTCTCTCTCTCTCTCTCTCTCTCTCTCTCTCTCGTGCGCGCGCACGCACTCTCAGATAGATAAATCTTAAAAAAATAAAACAATTATTATTTTGGTCGAAGGGGCAGAGGGCGAGAGAGAATCTTTTTCCAAAAAATATTTTATTTATTTGAGAGAGAGAGAGAGAATGCGAGAGAGAGCATGGCAGAGGTGGGAGGATGGCGGGGAGGAGGAAGAGGTAGAAACTGACTCCCTGCTGATGGGAGGTGGAGGCGGGGCTTGATGCCAGGACCCTGAGATCATGACCTAAGCTGAAGGCAGACACTTAACCAACTGAACCACCCAAACTCCCTGAGAGAGAGAGAGCCCTAAGCAGGCTCCAAATCCAGCACAGAGCCAGACACGGGGCTCAGTCTCACAACCCTGATATGACTGAGCTGAAATAAAGAGTCGGACGCTTAACTGACTGAGCCACCCAGGCGCCCCTAGGAAATGAGTGTCTTATCGGCCTGACCAGCCTGGCTCTACAGGAATGACCAGAATGGTCTACAGGAGGAACAGCAGGGAAAACTCACCACATATTCTCAGTGATACCATGAAAAGACAGTTTTCCAGGAGAATTTCGGCGTACATTTTGAAAAGCTGCCAGAACCGACCTCTGGACAAGACAGGTAGCCGTACAGAAGCACAGCGCAGTGACAAGTACGGTGTGTGGGGGGCACCGAGGGCCCGGGGCTCCAGCCCCAGCTCTCCCTCACCCCACTGCGTGTCCTTGGGTTCCTCCGTTCCCTGCTCTGCACCTCAGCTTCCCCATCTGTAAATGACGACACCAGACTAAATACTTTTTAGCAGACTGTGTATTCCATGAGAGGAAGGAGTCTGTCATATTGTACTCATCCTTGGACCTCCAGTGGCTTGCACAGTATGGCAAAAACATTTCTTGTTAAGTAGGGTGAATCTAAGGCCCCTTCCAGTTCAGACATTCTAGAATTCTCTATAATTAGCCTATGATATGCTGCCAGAGAAAATTCCAGAATAATTTTCAAAAATCTTGGGATGTTGTATTGCTTATAGACAGATAGAGGTTGCTGGGCTGCCTATCTGTAAGCATAGCCCATTTTTCAACACTATCATCAAACTAAGGACAGGTGCCATCCATAGATCTAGGTCACCAAAAACAGCAGATGCTATACATGGATTGGCTTTACTTAACACTGATTGGATTCTTAGCTGGTATCTTCAGACAGCCATATTTCCCATCTGAAGAGCACTCACAGGACGTTCTAAGCAAAAGATAACTTTTAGAATTATTTACCCCCAAACCAATAGGATTTTCTGGGTGAGCTGCCATATTTAATTCTTTGTAATGTTTATCCTTTGGAAAATAGTTCAGACGGCAACTTCCTAATCTCTGTAATTACTGAAAAGATGCTTAAATTAATCTCTTCTCTGAGCATATGTTTGCACTGAAAGGAGATTCACAAGGTAAATAAAGACCTTGTCTAATGAAAGAGATTGTTAAGTGTAGCTTTCCCTCACAAAGAAATATCTTACAAAATTCCAAGGTCATATAACTGGCACATTTCCAACAATTACGGAACTATACCATAATGTTAATTATACATTATTTTCATTTATTTAAGTAAGTTCTACACCCAATGTGGGGCTTGAACTTAGGACCCCGAGATCAAGAGTCACACACTCTACCTACTGAGTCAGTGAGGTGCCCAGATATATCTATTTTTTTATGATATACAAAGTAAGGGGGCACCTGGCTGGCTTAGTCATTAGAGCATGTGACTCTTAATATTGGGGTTATGAGTTTGAGCCCCACATTTGGTGTAGAGATTATTAAAAAGAAAATTTTTTAAAGATTTTATTTATTTATTTGACAGAGAGAGATACAGCGAAAGAGGGGACACAAGCAGGGGGAATGGGAGAGGAAGAATGGGAGAGGAATGGAAGAGGAAGAATGGGAATGCTCAGCAGAAAGCCCAACATGGGGCTCGATCCCAGGACCCTGGGATCGTGACCTGAGCCAAAGGTAGATGCTTAATGACTAAGCCACCCAGGTTCCCCGTAAAAGGAAAATCTTAAAAAAAAAAAAAAATATATATATATATATATATATATATATATATATATATATATGTGTGTGTGTATGTGTGTGTGTGTGTGTGTGTGTGTGTATATATGTATAGGTATAGGTATATATATATACTACTTTATTTTTTTAGATTCTTTTTTTTTAATTTGAGTGAGAGAGGCTGTGCGTATGAGCTGAGGGGAGGGGCAGAGGGAGAGGGAGAAACAGACTCTCCCTCGAACAGGGAGTGGCAAAGCAGGGCTCTATCCCAGGATGCTGGGATTATGACCCCAGCTGAAGGCAAATGCTTAACCCACTGAGCCACCCAGGCACCCTATTATTATTATCTTTAAAGATTTTATTTTAAGTAATCTCTATACCCAGTGTGAGACTCAAACTTACAAATCCAAGATCAAGAGTCACATGCTCCACCAACTGAGCCAGCCAGGTGCCTCCAAAGTAGGATATATTTAAATACTTAAATATATCATTAAACATTTTTATTTTACTTATAGTGCTTCTGTTCAAAAATTTTCAGAGCTGACTGCTACTGTTTCGGTGAAAAAGCCAATTTCTCCTGCTTAAAATAGTACTTCAATAAGTATGAATCACAGAATTTGAGATGGAAGAGCTTTTCAAAATCATCACTATAAACCATTAATTCAAAGATCTGAAGAACCAGGGCAGAAACATTATCTGTTCAAAATTCTAACTAGGTACATCTCTTGACTTCTGGTCTAGAGTTTCCCTTATAAACATCTCCAAAGAAGAAACATAGTTTTACTGCATTTTAACAAATCTATTTAAAAAACTTGAATAAATAAATTCTAATCACCAACTGACAGTGTAGTTTATTCTAAAACTGAAGAGCAATACAGAAGGGTCAGGGTAGGGGCGCCTGGGTGGCTTAGTGGGTTAAAGCCTCTGCCTTTGGCTCGGGTCACCATCCCAGGGTCTTGGGATGGAGCCCCGCATTGGGCTCTCTGCTCAGCAGGGAGCCTGATTCCCCTCCTCTCTCTCTGCCTGCCTCTCTGCCTACTTCTGATCTCTGTCTGTCAAATAAATAAATAAAATCTTGGGGGAAAAAAGGGTCAGGGTAACTTTTGGTTCAGCGCTTCAGCACGGGAACAGTTCAGTCGGCAAATTGCTGACCCTCTTGGAGTCTGACTCATCTGTGTAAAATAGAATAATATCTCTCACTGGCTTCTGGAAGGATTAAAGATAGCATGTACCAAGGATTATTCTAAATGCTTTAGATTTATTAACTCTTTTGATTTATTCCACAAGCCTCTGAGCTAGATGCTATTATTATCTTCATTTTGCAGATGAGAAAACTGAGGTGCGGGGAGGTTACATAACTTGCCTGAATTTACAAATAAGTTGCAAATAAGTGGCAAGAAGAGCTTGCTCTCGATCAGCATAGTATACTGCATCTCTGCAAAAGCTTGTGCATAGACAGCCCTCAGCTGCACCTGGCCATTGGCATGAGTGACAGCAACTGAAAGGAGCAATTTCTGCCAACTTCACCCTTAATACTATGGTTAACACACACATATTAAACATATGTAACAAATATACACAGAGAATATTTATAAATGGGTTTATGAGTCTGAAGGACATTAAGTTGAAGCCAATTATGTTACCTGGTCAGAGTGATTGATCACACTAAGGCTAAGAATTCATTAAGTTATATGTTATATACCAGGGCAATTTAAAATCTCAACAACAAAGTATACATACTTGGATAATGTTCATATAGTTGCGATTCCTTTTTTTTTTTAAAGATTTTATTTATTATTTGACAGAGAGAGAGACAGCGAGAGAGGGAACACAAGCAGAGGGTGTAGGAGAGGGAGGACCAGGCCTCCCGCCGAGCAGGGAGCCTGATGCGGGGCTCAATCCCAGGACCCTGGGATCACGACCTGAACCGAAGCCACTCAGGGGCCCCTATAGTTGTGATTTCTTATGAATAACCTAAGCAGTGAAATTCTACTCAGTTATCTTCCACTGTTTATACTGTGAACATGTAATATACTTGCGAGGAGGGACAGGGTCTTACTCATTTTTGTATCTGAGCTTAAAGCATAGCCTGGGACAATGGATGCAAGACAAATATCTGTGGAATGAATGAATGGATGGTATATTAAGGTAAAGAGTCTGTCTGGCAAGAAGCCTTTTTTTTTTTTTTTTTTTAAACGTAGGCTCCAAGGGTGCCTGAGTAGCTTAGTAGGATTTAGCATAGGACTCTTGGTTTTAGCTTAAGTCCTGATCTCAGGGTTGTGAGACTGGGCCCAAGTGGGGCCCCAGGGGTCTGGCTCAGTACCCAGCATGGAGTCTGCTTGTCCCTCTCCCTCTGCTCCTTGCACCCCTCCCCTCCCCACTCATGTTCTCTCTCTACAACAAATAAATAAATCTTTAAAAAATAAAAATAAGGTAGGCTCCATGCCCAACGTAGGGCTTGACCTCAAGCTACCCTGAGCTCAGGAGTCACACACTCCGCTGACTGAGCCAGCCAGGCGCCCTGTAAGCTTTTGAAGGACCCAACAACACAAGGGTCCTTCAAAATTGCCCAACAACAGATCATTCAGGGAACAGTTACCTGGGCTCTGTCCCAAATTTCAGGTCAGGAAAGGCTGGAGAGGACTTAGAAAAGCTGTAAGGAACCTGGGCTCTGTCCCAAATTTCAGGTCAGGAAAGGCTGGAGAGGACTTAGAAAAGCTGTAAACTCAGTTATGGCTCTGGAATATCCTTGTTGGTTCCAGATGAAACCTGGCCTAAATCTGAATCCCAGGACCCATTTCTGCCTGAATTTGCTTTCCATACACCTTAAGATACCCCGCGGTCACTTTAAACATAACTCAGAGGATCCTCTTTAACTCTCCAGTGCAGTATTCCTCGAAATACTCCAGCATAAACCCAACTGTTATTTTCCGCGAAGAAAGTGGGACTCAGAGGGTTGTGACTTGCTAAAGATCACACAAGGCAGAGCTAGAGTACCAGACCTCATTTCCCTAGACTCCGGGTCCAATCATATCGCCCTCCCTCCCCCCAAATCTCCTTCTGCGCACAAGGCATCAAACCCAAAGTTCAGATACAAACAAAGCCGCACTGGAAGCACTGGAAGATGGTCTGATTCGACACTCTAATGGTACAGATGGGGAAACTGAGGCTCAGAGTCTCCCAGGGAATCAGCACGAGGTTAGAACTTCCAAGGTTGCCCCAAGCTGGGGGACAGCCTGTGCAGTTTTTCCTTCCAGGCTCTTAGATCACAGACGTCCCCCGTCCTATCCATGTGGACTACCAAAGCTTATTTTCTAGGGGGGGGGGGGGGGCGAGGGGGGCGGGGTGCGGGGCAGTTCACCCAAGACGGGGCTGGGACGAGGGGCGGGGGTGGGGGGAGTAGGTGTAGCACCACCCAACCCAAGGCCAGCCCTCGAACTCCCCCCTTTGACCAGGTGCGCGGCTGCAGGTGCGCGAGGGCTCCCACCTCCCCGCCCGCCCCCAACCCCCGGCTGCACCCCTTACCCCCCACCTTGTGCTCCATACCCACCGGCGGGCTGGCCCGGCCAGGAGCTGAGGCCGGCGGGGGCGCAGAGTGGAGGGCGTCCGCAGCCACCACGCAGCACAGCCTCCCGCGCCTCCGCCCCTAGCAACGAGGCGCGCGTCGCTAGGGCAGGAGTCCCCGCGAAGAGCCTCCGGACGCTCTCCTCGCCCCCGAACCCTAGTTCCGCTCGCCGGACGGCTCCCGGAGCCCGGGCCCAGAGCGCCAGCTCTGTTTTCTGACGGGAAAGATGCGGTGGTGAGGTTCCAGAGAAGGGGACGGTTGTGCCCCCAGACCGTGCCCCCGGGGAATCTATGTAATGCAAGAAAAGCGGTACCACCGTAATAGTCGCCGAGGAAGTACAGAATAAATGTCAATTTTTAAATAATTATTCGCTCAGATGGAGTAATGTTATATTTATTTGGAGTTTTCTGTGATTCTACCCCGTGATGCCTCTTTTGGACACTTCCCCAAGTCCACACACACACACACCCCACCGCCCCAGTCTCTCCCTTCCTCCCTCCCTCCCTTCCTTTTTCTTTCTTTCTTTCTTTCTTTCTCTCCTCTTCTTCTCTCCTTCTCTCTTTCTTTCTTTCTTTCATCAAACTGTTACAGCCCAGGACCACAGCAGAGACCCCTCAATACCTTCATGACATCCAATGGGAAGATGGTTCCAGAAACCAACAGCAGCTGCGGGTACATTGCTTCCAGACTAAAAAGTCTACTCATTTCTGTATTCCTAGTGAACAGGGTTTGGTGTAGAGTAAGGTTTGTTGAATGTTGAATGAGGAAATGAATGAATGAATGAATGAATGAGATCTGAGCCAACATTTCTCCTGCACCTAAAAAGGACCTGCTGCAGGGCTGATCTCCCACCAAAACTGCCATCAGTGAAGACTTGTGGAGTTTCTGAAATTTGGGTGCCTGGGGGAACAGGAGTAGTAAGAGAAAATTACCTTCACAGGATATTAGGGCTGGCTACTGGGTCTGTCTTCCCATGCAAAGAGGCAATATCTTCCACAGCGTTCCTGATGGGGGTTCCTTTAGCTCCTGTTGATCTCCCTCATTGATGACTCACTCATTACTTTCTGAGTCAGTGTCCTGTTTTTTCTGACAGGAGCTGGGATCTACCCCCACACAACACAGATCTCAGTTCAGAACCGAGGGCTCACCCTACTAGTTTAATCTTTTTTGCCTACAATAATCTGGCAACATTCAACCAGGAGAGAGTGATTGTTTTGCCCTGAGACACTGGGCTAGGCTCACTGCAGCTACAGATTTGACTTGTCTGATCCCTGCCCTCAAGATTTTCCAGCTCTGAGGATGCAGCTCTTATGGAAGATGCTTTAGGCTTAAGGCACCTGAGACTCCCAAACTGGTATCACTAGCCAGACTTCTCCTTACACCTGTTTATCCACCTGCTTTCTGTCCATCTCCACCTGGCTGTGACTCATACAGAAAATATCATCTTTGCCCCAAACCTGTTCTTCCTCTTTTCCGTCTGAACGCTGGGCACTCACCAGTCACCCACGCCAAGGATCTTGGAGTCATCTGTAACTTTATTCTCTCTTCCTTGTTCCAGAACAAACCCCAAGACTTCTTAATTCTGCCCCTGAAATATCCTTAAAAAAAATAATCTGTCCACTTCTCTCTACCCACCATCTTGGTTCAGGCCAACATCATGCCAGAGTGTGATAGAATACAATTGGCCACAAACTCTCTGTAGCTTCTCTCATCGAGACTGGTCTCGTATCTTATTTTGACAACAGAATGTGGTGAAAGAGACAGTGACTACTTCCGAGTTTAAGCCACAAAGAGCTTTGTAGTCTCTGCTCTCATCTTCTTGGAACACTGTCACCATGGGAAGAAGCATGTCTCGTCTATTTAAGACACAGGGCCCACCCAGTAGCTAACACCACATGGAAGACATGTGAGTGAGAATATCTTAGACCATTCAGTCCTAAATGAGCCGTCAGATGACTCAAACACATGAGTAACCATCAGAAGAATAGCCCACCCGAACCCAGCCCAATTTGCCAACCCACAGAACTGTGAGCAAAGAAACAGCTGTCATCTTAATCCACTAAGCTTTGGGGTGGTTTGTTATGGACCACAGATAACTAATATTCAAGATAAAATCCAAATTCCTTCCCTAGGTCAGTAAGGCTTGGTCTATATCTCTTTAGCCCATCTTCCCCCTTTGGCCCCCACACTCTAGGTTTCAATGGTCTAAACTACTGGCAGCTTCTTGGCTCCCCTTGCTTCTGCCTTTGAATCCTTGTACACGGTGTTTCCTCTACCCAAGGCATCTCCCCTACATCTCCGAACCTCCATGCCTAACTATTTATCCTCAGCTTAGAGGCCATCACCCCCTCTATCCTCAGGTCTTCCCTAACCATTCCCCTCTTCCTCCACATTGAGTTAGCTACCCTTCTTTTGCACTTCCAAGACCCCCACACTTTCCCTAACTCGGTGTGATTTTCCATTTACTGGTTTCACTCACTTGATTCTGAGCCCCATAAGGGCAGTGACTGAGTCTTACTTACACCCATGTCTATTGCTGGTGTCTGATACAGGGTCTAGCACAGCACTGCAATAGAACTTTCTGGTATAATGGAATATTCTATGTCTGCACTGTCTACAGATGAGCTGACCCCAAGTCACATGTGGCTATTGAGTCCCTAAAGTGCGGCTAGTGCAATTGAGGAACTGAATTTTCAATTGTAATTTTTTTTAAAGGAATTCTTTTTTATTTTTTTTAAGATTTTATTTATTTATTTGAGAGAGAGGCAGTGAGAGAGAGCATGAACGAGGAGAAGGTCAGAGGGAGAAGCAGAACCCTCATGGAGCTGGGAGCCTGATGCGGGACTCGATCCCGGGACTCCGGGATCATGACCCGAGCCGAAAGCAGTCGTCCAACCAACTGAGCCACCCAGGCGTCCCTCAATTGTAATTTTTTAAAAGACTCATTTATTTATTTGAGAGCAACAGCGAGATAGAGAGCAAGCACCAAGTAGGGGGGAGGGGCAGAGGGAGAAGGAGAAGCAGACTCCCTGCTGAGCAGGAAGCCCCGAGTGGGGCTCCATCCCAGGACCCTGAGATCCTGACCTGAGCCAAAGACAGACACTCAACCAACTGAGCCAGGCATCCCTAAATTGTATTTAATTTGAATTAGTAGCCATCTGTGGCTAGTGACTATGGTATTAGACCAGGCAGGTTTAGCACACAGTAGATACTCATCGATTATTTTTTTTAATATTTTATTTTCTTAAAGTAATCTCTACACCCAATATGGGGCTCCAAATCATAACCCCAAGATCAAGAGTCATATGCTCTATCGACTGAGCCAGGCACTATGCTCTTATCGACTGAGCCAGCCAGGTGCCCCACGTTGAATATTTCCGAATAAACAGCAAAAAGGACGACAATCATAGACAGCCAATTAAGACACAAAGTAGACTGGTATGGATGGAAGCAACATAACCGCTCCGCCTAACATTGCCAATACCTCCGGCCCTGCCTTGTATAATCTTAATTCTTGCCTCTTTACTGCCTGAGCTGGTTAGTCTCTCCCAAACCTGCCCAGTTTGATATTGTCCCTCCTGTGAAATCAGATGGTCCTAAGAGCCCTCTGGAGACTGATCTCATTCTGTCCAGACTGGTCAGACCCAAGCAGAGAGGACTCTCTCCCCGGGGCCTGGACTTAATGACGTGAGAACCGTTCGGTCTAAGTTTCTCCACACTGGCAGGCTGCCAAGCCCCTCTTAAGGCTGTTTCTGCCATAGAAAGTCACACAGAAAAGAAGCCACAGCGTTGATAGTCCTCTTGCTACTCCTTACAAGAACCGGTACAAGCCCTGGTCAGATGACTTCCAGCCCTGTCACCGGAGACTTTGGTGGCCTCAGGGTCTGAGGAGGAAGGAAGCACCGGGACAGGGAGAGGTCGGATCAGCCATAGGCCCCGGCCTCTGGCGAGGGGGGCAGAGGAGGGCTGGGTCTGGGGTTGAAGAGCAGGCCCGATGGAGAGTAAAGCCAGGGAGATACAGTCCTTTCCAACAGACTTTCCCAAATATTCACTATAAAAAAAAAAAAAAAAAAGTTATAAAAAAAAGGACAACCCAAACTAAATAGCATAAATAGACAAGTGAGAAGTCGGGTTACAGGGCAGAGTGTACAGACAGTCCCAATTTTGTCAAAATAAACATGTTCTGTGGGGTGACCGATTGGGTGGAGGCGGGTGGTGAGAGGGTTCACCCAGGGCAGAACAAAGGAGATAGAAGTTTTTTGAATACATTGCAGGGGAGCAGCAGACAGGCGGTGGGGGAAGGGGGGGGGTACAGTTAATGGGGCGCAAGGAGGTATGGGAATGTGGGCCCAGTTGTGAGTAGCCCATTGGTCAGCTGGGGCCTAGGGGGTCTCCTGAGGAGGGTCGCTTACGGAGCCTGTTTGCATTCAGCTGGTGGTCACGGTGGGCCCTTCTGCCTTGCTCAGGTTCCCACTGCTCAAGCCCGCTGCCCGACAGCCTCCTGGACGTGTTCCCAGACACATTCCACCTACGTCACACAGTAGGGGCTAAAGGCTCCTTTACCATGTTTGTGAGGATCTATATATTTGTAGCACCTTTTCAGAATGCAAATTGTGTACGGTTCCTTGGTGAAGGGGCAAGCAGGGTTCAAGGCATAAAAAATTTTGCCCTTGCTAGTTCCTCTGCTTGGAGAGCTCCTTCCCCAGACCCTCTCACGGTTTGCTGGCTGTCTCTCTCCCGTGGTAGTGCTACTCCTCCCAGAGACGACCTCCACCGCCCTTTCTAGATCTGCGCCTCCCTCAAGCCCTCTGTCTATATGCCCGAGTATGTTTCATACAGCTCTCACTTGCCAGCATTATATGACTGGTCTGTTTATTTTGTTTGCTCAAGAGAGTAGACTTTGTTCTTCTTTATGGCTGTATCCTCGGTGTCTTAAATATGGCCTGGAGCATAGGTAGACAGTCAATAAATCTGTTGAATGACTAAAATGTAACAAAAGAGGGGCACCTGGGTGGCTCAGTGGGTTTAAGCCTCCGCCTTTGGCTCAGGTCTTGATCCCAGGGTCTTGGGATGGAGCCCCACATCGGGCTCTCTGCTCGGTGGGGAGCCTGCTTCCCCCCCCCCAACTCTCTCAGCCTGCCTCTCTGCCTACTTGTAATCTCTGTCAAATAAACAAATAAAATCTTTTAAAAAAAATAAAATGTAACAAAAGTGTCCATTCTCTGTCCCCAGCTCGGGGTGTTCTGCCTAAGCCCTTAAGTTCAAGTACAGCCCTCCCAACTCCCACCAAGGATCCAGAGGTCACTTTAGAGCATCAGCTTTTAAACTTTTTGACCCTCTCAATAGGAAATACATTCCCCAGTGCTTACACATGTATATGTTTATGAAAATGAAAGACAAAAAAAAAAAAAAAACAACCCTGTACAAGGAGCAATTTTATCTTTTCTTTTCTCTTTCTTTCTTTCTTTCCTTTCTTTCATTCTTTCTTTCTTTCCCTTTCCTTTTGTTTAATGCTCGTCTTTACTCCTGGAATAGATTTCACCACATGCTAAAGGGTCCCCCTTGCCTTACAGCATTTCCAGGAGGGGTCAGAGACTTCATTCGTGGTCTAGCCTCAGGGCAGCTGCTACACTTGCAGACTCCTCCTTCCACCCCAGATTTAGTGGATGAGAATCTTATCAGAAAGTGTGAATGCCAAGTAGGCAGAGAGGCAGGCAGAGAGAGAGAGGGAAGCATGCTCCCCGCTGAGCAGAGAGCCCGACTCTGGGCTCAATCCCAGGACCCTGAGATCATGACCCGAGCCAAAGGTAGATGCTTAACCCACTGAGCCACCCAGGCGTCCCATCTTATTTCAACTTAGAAGTACAAATGATGCAGTAATGGTGTGTCCTCCCATGGGATAGCAAGAAGGGTATGGAATTTAGTGTTAGATGAAAACTAGCACTTGGTGAACAAGCACAATATGTCGTATTCCGTGTTACATATTTCCACATACAATCTTGTACTTTCATATGCATGATTTCATAAAACCCTGCAAAGGAAAATCTATGTTATTGACTTTTCATTTTACAATGAAAAACTACTGAGGCTGTCTCACCATCTTTGGGTTTTATTGCAGGTAGTTAGCTGAGCCAGAATTAGTGTTAAATTTTTCTCTATTTCTCATTTTGGGGTTTATGTTATCCAAATTTTACTGCTTAAGGGAACTTGGTAGGTAATCCATTGAGCTTTACTTATGTATAAAATGAAAATAATAATATCTATTAATATTAAGAATAATGTATGCATATTTACATTTACTCTTTAAATTTAAAGCAATTATTGCCTTTAGTATACAGATTAAATTTTATAGTAATTTAGAAAAAAAAAAAAGAAAGTGTGAATGCTTAACACCCCTCTCCCCCAACAGTCCCCAGACTCCGAGTGATTCCAAAGCCTGATAAAGCCTGAGAGCCATCTTTTGGGAGTTTCTGAGTATCCAGAGGCTTCTGGTGGGGACTTGTGTCAGGCACATGCACATTTAAGGGAAGGGGCTGACGCTTCAGTCCTGAGTGGCAGTACAGATGACCTCCATCTTATTTATTTATTTTTAAATATTTTATTTATTTATTTATTTTTGAGAGTGTGAGCGAGCCTGAGAGTGAGAGGTGGGGGGGTGGGCAGAGGGAGAAGCCGACTCCCCACTGAGCAGGGAGCCCGATGCAAGGGCTCGATCCCAGGATCCTGGGATCATGACCTGAGCTGAAGGCAGACGCTTAACCAACCCAGCCACCAATGATCCCCACTTTATAAAAGTAAATCCTTTTCCACCTAAGCCCTTGGCAATTCCTAGTCCTCTGCCCGGAAGTTCTTCTGGTGACTTTCCTGCTTGCCTGACTCCAGCCCTCGAGGGCCACTGCCTCCTCCAGGTGCACACCCAGTGAAGGGGCCCTGCTTTCCCTGAGGACCTTAACCTCTACTCCTCCCCGTGTTCTCCACAGTCTCTTTTCCTTCACACAAAATCACATGTTTTCTCTGTTCTTACCAGAAGGTTTAAGAGCCCTCCCCATGCCCAGCTCTTAGAATAAAAAATTCTAATCACAGTTGCTGGTTAAGGTGGCCCATTTCCAGCCCCACCCCCAGAAGAGGGTATGAAGCCTTCACCCTCCCACTAGAAACGACTTTCGATGCCAGGAATGCTGCACTCCCCTTGCCAAAGAACTTTACACTGTTTACATTCTGAAACCCTGCTACAAAGCCTCACACATACAATAAAACATTTTTTAGCCCCTACTGTATACTATAAATCCAAACTCAGCACTTTCAGACAACACTTCATTTAATTCTTGAAGCAGCCCTCAGAGGTAGATACTATTCTCACTCCCATTTTAGAGATGAGGTAACTGAGGCCCAGAGGAACTAAATGGTCAGACCCAGGTCCTGTAGTTTAAGGGGAGGAGCTCTAGGGCTGTCGGCGGCCCTCGCCCTCAGGAGCTGAAGCTGCAGGGGCTGACAGAAGGGAATCTTTCTCTACCCTTTGTGCAGTTTTCACTTAGAGGGACCTTCGGGTAGAGGTGCCTCAGCCCCCAAGTGCTGCGGGATGCATTGCTGCTTCTCTTTAGGGTTGGGCTCTCACAAGTGTCCACTCCAGGTGAATTTAGAATAACTTCTGACCCCCAAGGCCTGGCCCCTTCTCCCTTTGGCTGACTTCTCTCCTCAGGCCTCTGCCAAGACCTCCTAAAATGGAATTTGGGGCCTGGGAAATAGCACTCTCCCTGTATGCCAAGGCTGGCTGGACTGGAGCCCCAGTAGAGGGTTTAATCTGGGCTTACACTGATTTATGAGATCCTAAGAAAACAGGCCCCAAGGCAGCTCCAGCACTTATCCGCAGTGGCTTTTTCTGGGAATGGGTGTTACATCAATGTGTTTATTTGCCTAGTCTCTTTTCTTCAATAAACATGCATTAGTTTTTTTTCAATACTCGTTATTTAAAAAGTTTCAAATGAGGAAAATTTGGTTGTAAATACTTTGGGGGAAATCATCCTAAGACAGATGTTCCTCACTGGACCTTAATATGCAATTTAAAAATATTAACCGTATTAGCTACAAATCAAGCTGCCTGAATTCCAGTCTCATTGCTGTCAATTAGCAACTGTGACTCCTTGCAAGTTACTTAACCTCCATAAAAACGGGGATCATACTAGTACTTTCCTTGCGTTATTAACAGACGCTCAGCAATTGCAGCCGCTGTGTGTGCTCCGGGTCCTGTTTAATCATTGAGGCCACAGCACAAGTCTATAGGGGCAGGTACCGACTATCCTCATTTTACAGCTGAGGCCACCGAGGCTGCTCTGCCTGTGAACAGGGATTTGAGCCCAAGCAGCCTAACACCAGAACCTATCTTCAAGCTATTCGTCCAGAGCTGTCTGTCAAAAAAGGGCTGTTGTAGCCCATCATAAAACGCTTTAAGGCGCTTACCAAAAGTCTGGCGCTTAATAAGTGCTCAATTAAGTTTGCTACGGTCACATTAATACTCGGTGTTTTACGTTTGTCATAAAACTAACACGCATACAAGACGACTTAATTCAGCAGAAAAATCACAGAGCTGGCTGAGGCCGGCAGACCCCGCGCGGGAGTCCCGGCGAGCGCCCACCCCGCGGCGAGTGCAAGCGGGCAGGAAGCCACGGTGGCCGGCAGCAGCGGTGGCCGGCGCGCGGGGCCGCGGGTCGGGGCCCGGGGGCGGGGTCGCGGAGGCCCCGCCCCGCAGTCACCTGCGGCAGGTGGAGCGCGCGGCGCGGGGCGCTCAGCCATGTCTGCGGAGAGCGCGGGGCCGCGGTCCGGGCCGCTGTGCCCCGAGCACGGCCAGGCTCTGAGCTGGTTCTGCTGCTCCGAGCGACGGCCCGTGTGCGCCGCCTGCGTGGGGCCCGGCGGCCGCTGCCGGGGGCACCGCATCCGCCGGGCGGAGGAGCGCGCGGAAGAGCTGCGGGTGAGCGGGCGGGGGCGCCGGCAGGCGGGGCGGGGTGGGGGGAGAGGGGAGGCTCTGGAGGGAGGGGACGCCGGGGTGGAGCGCCGAGGGGGCCCCGGCGGGGACCCGGCGGCAGGTCCAGGGGCCCAGGCCCCGCGGTGGCGCTCGCCGTGGAACTAGGCGGTTAAGGGTGTGGCCTCTGGAGTCGTGGGGACGTGAGTTCGAATCTCGCCTCCTCCCCACTTCGCTCGGAGTCTCGTAAGTCTCTGAGCCTCAGCGCCCTCATCTGTAGGGCAATAATAGCGCGCATTTATTGGGGTGGTTGTGCGGGGGACACAAGATCATGGGGGAAATGCTCTGTAGTCTACCACATAGTGACGAGCTCACATAGTGAGCTGCCCACTCTTCCTCCGTTGCATCTGTTGAGGGGTGAGAGCCAGGCCTGGCCTTGGGCCCTAGGCCGCTGCACGTCCTGGGACGACGTGTACCCCACGTCCCGCCCCGGTGGAAGCTGACCTGAGATAAAGCCGGCCCTCCTCCTTCCTCAGCCCCTGGGCTCAAAGCCCCTCCCCCGTCCTCCCTTCAGGTTTCCCCGTGAGGTGATTCTTTTCCCTTTTGGCATTGGCCTTGACTGTACTCCAAACTGGTTCGACCTGGGTAAATGGAGGGGGTGGGGAGGATCTTAAGAGGTTCTTGCTGGATCTCTTCCCCTAGAGTTCCTCCTCACCTCCACTCCAGTTACCTCCAAGCTGTCACCTTCATCACCACCCGCCCCTCGTCTGAGACTGGGGAGTCCAAGTTACCGTGCGTCTTCCTCCCTCCTTCCATCCTAGTTGCAGTCCCTGGGGATTTCCTTGCAATTTGATTAAGCCGCTTGGTTTCCCCAACCTCACCCGAGTGCTCTGCCCACCTGTGAGGCCTGAGGGTTCTCCCTGGGGACTCAGGCTGCAGGGTAATTAACACACTGAGCTGACTGGCCAGGAGGGATTCACTTACTCAGTGACACACCCAAAAGCTCCTGGTTGGCCCTACCTGTCATCGCTACCCATCGTCCATAGTAGTGATGAAAATAGGCTCAGATGATGTGGTGTGGTAAACTTGCGTAATGGTGGAAACTTTGCAAGCGCCAGAGCACTTCAATGTCCATCATCTCCTCCATCCGGACCAAACTTTGGAAGTGATATCCTACCTCCATTTTACAGATGAGGAAACTGAGGCCCAGAGCAGGGCGGTAACTCCTCCAAGGTTTCTGATATTCAGGAGCTGGACCAAGGGAGTCATTGGCTTGGTCAGACAAAACCACCTCTTGGTTCAGCGGAGGGAGGAAATGGTGCGAATGGGTGTGAGAATGCAATAAAAACTAAAAAAAAACCCAAAAAACAAAAAACGCAAAAGTTGTCACCAGAGCCGAATCCGAGTGGTGGAAGGGCATGAAGGCTGGGGCAGGGTGTCGGGGCAGGGGCTTGGTTCGGAATGCCTCTGTCCGGGGTGTCTTCCCCGAACCCTACTGAGGCTAATCACAGCTTCCTCGAAGCAGCTCCGTTCTTTCACTCAGTATTTGGACCAGAGAAGCGTCGGATGGAATTCCTGACTGTGGGGTGGGAAGGATTTGCAAGGGTCTCCTAGAAGAGGAGCCAAGCTGCCTTTTGGCAGACGGAAACAGGACAGAGCTCTGAGGGGAAGCCGTGGGAGAGCTGTTGGCTAGGAAGGAGTCAAATTCAAGTACCTGGAGAAATGGAGTGGAAAAGCAGAGGCCTGGCAAGTCACCTCTCTGGGAGCTTCAGCATCTTCGTTTCTAAAAGGCTCCCCTGCTCCCCCGGGGGACGCTCCCAGCTCTGGCCGATGTGAACCGTGGCACCTCTTGTGGTCCCAGAAGTGAATGTTCATTCATTCAGCAAATATTTATCCAGGGCCTCTATGTGTAGGAGGAACTTTCTTCTAGGTAGTGGCCCATAGTGAACAAGTCAAAGTCATGGCTCATGTTCCAGCCATGGGGGGAAAGATACAAAACAAGGAAACACACCCAGAATATACAGGCAGAGGTGTGATAAATGCAAGAAAGAAAAATAAGCTAAGTAAGGGAATGGGCTGTGGGGGGGTCAGGGAGGACTTCTGAGGAGGTGGCCCTGAATGGAGTGGGGGAGGGGACTTGTACATAAGCGGCTGTACCCCTTTATATATCCAGAAGACCGCTGGATGCAGAGGAAGCAGCAGGTACAGAGACGCTGTTGTCAGGAAAAGTTTGGTGTGTTTATGGGACAGAAAGAAGGCCAGTGTGGAGAGTGCTAGGAGGTGACATTGGCACAGTAGGCAGAGTCCCATCAGACAGGGCCTTGTTGGCTAAAGTGGGACGCTTGATCTCACTGTGAGTGTGCTGGAGAGCCATTGGAGGGTTCAGAGCAGGGACGTGACCAGACCTAATTTCTCTCCTGTGAGAGATAATGACTGTCTGGGCAGAATAATAGGAGTGGAGGTGACCAGAAGTGGCCAGAGGGGAGAGAGAGAGGGAGAGAGAGGGGAACTGCGGAGTCAGGGCTGATAGGACTCACTGAGGATTAGATACATGCCGGCTTGGAGAGTAACCCCAGGGTGTGGGGTTGGGGTAATGAGGTTGATGATTGCTAAAGACTGGGGACATCTTAGGGAAGGGCAGTTTGGGAAGCCATGTTCTTCTGCTGAGGTGTGGAAAGCCAGGGAGCTGGGCCAGAAGGAACGCTGAGAGCGTGTGCAGGAAAGTGATTATGGTGATGGACCAGGAATTTCAGGAGAAGGAGGGAACTGAAGCCACAGAGTGGGTGATGGGCATTGAAAAGTGGGAAGACTAGGGGCACCTGGGTGGCTCAGTGGGTTAAGCCTCTGCCTTCAGCTCAGGTCATGGTCTCAGGGTCCTGGGATTGAGCCCCGCATTGCATTGGGCTCTCTGCTCAGCAGGGAGCCTGCTTCCTCCTCTCTCTTTCTGCCTGTCTCTGCCTACTTGTGATCTCTGCCTGTCAAATAACTAAATAAAAATCTTAAGAAAAAAAAGTGGTAAGACTAATGTTTGGGTGGCCTCAGCTGAGCTGAAATATGGTTGGACTGGGGAATCTAGAGTTAGTCATAGAGAAGGATATCTCTATGAAGAGAAGGATAGTCATAGAGAAGGATAGAAGTGGTAGGGTGTGGGCCCCTTAAATGAAGATTTTGAAAGTGCTATAGTTCTCAGTAATAGGAAGGTCTGGGATGTGACCCTGGGTGCAAGTGGCTGAGGTGGGATAAGAGGGGGGAGATCACTGGGATGGAGTGGATGGATCAACACAGAACCAGACACGGTGGGTGTCCTTTGTATTGCAGAACAGGATCGTGGACCAGTGTGAGAGGCTGCAGATTCTGAGTGCCAGCATCACCAAGTATGTGGCCGAGGTCCTGCCAGGGAAGAACCAGAGAGCAGTGGTAAGTAGTTCTCCTTCTCCTATGCTCCGGACCCCTCCTAGGATAAGACTCCAGCCTCCAGAGTGTGGACCAGTCTGGGATCCCTTCCCAACTTCACAGACTCACTGTGCTACTAGCAAAGCTGGATGCCTGGGAAAGTTGGTTTCCCATCTCCCTGAGCTGTGCTCTTACCATCTGGGCAGAGAAGACTATTCCTGGTACCACACTGGGGCAAATCCTGCTGGAAAAGGACTTTTTTGGGGTAAAGGATCAGGAAGGATAGCATTCTTCCACCATCTGAGTATGTAGTGGATAGCCCCTGAATTAGAAAATAACCTCTGGGCTTGAACATGGAGTGTTCTTTACGACAATCTTTATGCAGTAGGTGGCTGTTGACAGATGCGGAAATGGGTCACCTAGAGGTTAACTGACTTGCCCCAGGTCCACAACCTCCTGCCAGAGTCAGATCCAGGGCCTGGATCTTCTGACTCCCAGGCTAGTGCTCCTTCTGTGACCCCCCCTCTGCCGATCCTTTATCCAGTTGACCCCACTGCCACTGGCACCTCCTCTCTCAGCTATGCCCCTCACAGGTTGGGACAATGGATTTCTTTCTGTACATCCCATCCTTCCTTCCCCAGCGTGGACAATGGCGCAGCCTTGGCACGGTCTTAGTCAAGGTTCTTTTGATTGTGTAGAACGAAACCCAGTTGAACTAGCTTGAGCAAAAACAGGGAATTTCCTGGCAGGATACAGAAGCCTCTAAGGACCTGAAGGAAAGAAGAAGCTGCCAGGAGGCCAGGCAGCTCTTCTATGCTCAGTCCTGCGTCTCTTCGCATGATCATTCCTCTCTCTCTCTCACTCACTCTTTTTCTTCATCCTTTTTATTTTCTCGCCTTGAGGGCGCTGGCTAGGGCCTCAGTACAATATCAAAAGAAGCAAGTGTAGCAGATGCCGACTTCAAAGGGTACACTCACAGCGTTTCGCCGTTTAACAAATCTGTGAGCACCTACCACATGCCAAGCACCGTTGTTCTCTGTGCTCGAGATTCCACAGTGAACAAAACATATGGAAATTCCTGTTTTCTTGAAATTTACATCATTGGCCGGGGCGGGTGGGTGGGTAGGGGAAGGCCAACAATTAAATACATGCTATGTCAGAAGGTCGAAGATTTTATGGAGAAGCTCAACACAGGAAGGGGGACGTCCTTGTTGGGAATGAGGGTTGTGATTGCATATGCTGTGATCGGGAATGACCTAAGTAAGGGTTGATATTTGCACAAAATTTACAGAAGGTGAGGGAATGGACCAGATATCCGAGGGAGAGTTCTAGAAAGAGGGGATGGCAAATGCAAAAGCCCAAATGTGGGAGCGCCCCTGGCACATGGGAGGAGCAGCAAGGAGGCCTATGAGGTGGAGGCAGAGTGAAAGACGCAACAGGAGGTAAAGCCCGAGAGGCAGGGAATGGGGGGAGCTGCATAGTATCCTCACTGGACACAAAGGGGCTTTGCCTTTAGTTTGGGTAAGGTCGGAAGTCTTTCGAAATTTCTGTGCACAGTAAGATGATATGACTTAAGATTAAAAAGGAACACAGTGGGGCACGTAGGTGGCTCAGTCAATTAAGCGTCTGCCTTCGATTCAGGTCATGATCCCAGGGTCTTGGGATTGAACCCGCATCAGGCTCCTTGCTCAGTGGGGGACCTGCTTCTCCCTCTCTCTCTACCTGCTTGCACTCTCGTTATCTCTCCCTCTCTCCCTGCCATATAAATAAAGTCAAATCTCTAAAAATTTAAAAATTAAAAAAATTAAAAATTAAAAGGAAGACTAACTACTATGTTGAGGAGTGACCATAGCTAAAAGCAGGGAGAATGATTAGTAAGCTGGTGTCATAACCCAGGTGAAAGACAAGAGTGGTTTGGACATGAGTGATGGTGAGAAGTGTCTGGATTCTGTGTTTATTCTGATGGGAGAAACAGCAGAATTTGCTGATGGATTGGATGTAGGCAAGAGAGAAAGGTAGGGGAGGGGGGCAAGATAATTGTTAACTTTTTTTTTTTTCCTTTAAATGCCTTGATTTGAGAAGTGGAAGGATGGGGGTAACCATTTACCAAGTGGGGTAAGACCACATGTAGAGTGATGGTTGACAGGGGAGAAGATTGGGAGTTCAGATGTGGACATGTTAAATTTGAGATGCCTGCTAGACATCCAAGGGAAGATGTTGAAGAGGTAGCTGGATATGTGTAAATTGGGAGAGGGCTAGGCTGAAGACAGATTCTATGAGTGTATAAATGAGTGCTATAAACAGAAAGCCGCAGGAAGGGATGAGATCACTAAGTGAATAAGTATAGATAAGAAAAAAGCAGGGGTCCAAGGACAGAGCTCCAGAGCACGGTTAACCATAAAGAAGATAGAAGGATAGAAGGAGGGCGCCTGGCTGGCTCAGTCGGAGGAGCATGGGACTCTTGAGCTGAAGGTCATGAGCTGGAGCCCCACATGAAAATTAAGAAGAGGAAGAGGAAGATGAGGATAGGAAGAACCAGCAAAGTCGACCAAGAAGGCACAACGAATGAGATAGAAGTCAAGCTAAGAATGTTGTGTCCACATAAGAGGTTTCAAGGAGGTGGGATGTCAAATGTTGCAGAGGTCAATTAAGGTGAGAAATGAGAGTGGGCCATTGGGTTGAGTAACATGTTCATCAGCGGAGATATGATGGAGGGGTGTCTTGTAGAGTGGTGGAGTGGAAGCCTGATCGGAATGGGTTTCAGAGAGAACAGAAGAGTAATTTGGGGGAGTTGGCACAGCTAACACTTGAGGAGCTTTGCTGTAAGAAAGGAGCTGAGAAATGGGATGATAGTGGTGGTGGGGGGGTATGGGATCAAGAAGGTATTTTATTTTATTTTATTTTTTTTAAGAAGGTATTTTTAAGATGGGAGAAATTACTCTGTGTATGCTGGTAGGCATCGTCTGGTAGAGAGGAGACAATTAATAGTGCAGGAGAAAGAGGGATACTCAGGTACAACAACGGGGCTGGGATCTAGTAGACAAATGGAGAGGTAGCTGGAGGTAAGAGCCTGGGCTGAAACAGGGAAGGCAGAGCATAGGGGCGCACGTGCAGGTACGTGGGTAGGTGATGGGCAGAGCTTGTGTAAGTTCTCTTCTGATTGCTTCTGTTTTCCATTATTTATCACATTTGCTGAAGGTTCTTAATGATGCCATTTCAGTTTATAGGATATGCTTTATTCACCATCAATCAATTGCCAAACATGGCAATACATTAATAAGACTTTCTCATGCTCAACCATCTTGAATTCCTTCTAGTAAGCTTGATCACATGTATTTTTTTTTACTTTAAATTTTGAGGTAATTGTAGATTCACATATAGTTGTAAGAAATGATCATAGAGCCATATCCCCTGTGCCCTTTGTCCAGGTTCCCCCAATGATAACATGTTACCTAACTGTATAGTACGTATCATAGCTGGGACATCGACATCCGTACAACCCACCTTATGCACGTTTCAGCAGTTTAACCTGCACTTGTCTGTGTGTGTGTGTGTGTGTGTGTATTTAGTTCTGTGCAGGTTTATCTCGTGTAGATTCGTGTGATGTCTCCTACAGCCAAGATACAGAACAGTATCCTAAAACAAAGGATTTAGGATTTTGTAAGGATCCCTCGTGCTACCCTCTTATCACCGAGCCCCCTCCTCTCCTTCCCCTTGTGTCACCCTTATACAAAATTTCTAAGGTTGGATTGCTAATCTTAGTTTGGTATTTTGGGTGTGAGTTTCAGGATTTTTGTGTCTATACTCAAGAGTGAGATTAGCCTATGAATTTCATTTTTTGCGAAGTCCTTATCAGATTTTAGTGTTGAGGTTCTTAAATCTTACTCAATGAGTTGGGAGCTCTTTGTTTCCACTGGAGGTGTTTGTGTTAAGACTGGAATTACCTGTGCCTTGAATATTTGGAGACACCTCCTGTGAAACTAGCTGGGATGGTGTTATTTTTGCAGGTGAATTTTTTTTTTAAGATTTTATTTGTTTATTTGACAGAGAGATCACAAGTAGCCAGAGAGGCAGGCAAAGAGAGGAGGAAGCAGGCTCCCCGCTGAGCAGAGAGCCCGATGATGCGGGGCTCGATTCCAGGATGCTGGGATCATGACCCGAGCCAAAGGCAGAGACTTTAACCCACTGAGCCACCCAGGTGCCCTTTTGCAGGTGAATTTTAACTACTGATTCATTTCCCACCATGACTAAAGGGTTCTTTCTTTTTCTTTGGTTTTAGTAATTTTTTTCTAGATAAATTATGTATTTTGTCTATTTTTAAATTTAATGGCATAACGTTTTTCTTAATCTTTTTTTTTAAAGATATTTATTTTAGAGAGAGTCTCTCTTTGGGGAGTTTCTCTTTGGGGAGAGGGGGAGGGAGAAGCAGGCTCCCTGCTCAGCGGGGAGCCTGATGTGGGGCTCGATCCCAGGACCCTGAGATCATGACCTGAACCAAAGGCAGAAGCTTAACCGACTGAGCCACTCAGGTGCCCCCCCACAAGTTTTTCTTAATCTTGATTAAAGTTGCCACTGGCTTGTCTATTTTGTTAGTCTTTTCAAAGAACCAGCTTTTAGTATGTTGATCCTCTCTTTTGTATCTTTTTTTAAAGTTTATTTTTTTCTAGTGACCTCTATACCAAGGGACTCGAACTCACAACACCAAGATCAAGTCACATGCTCTTCCAACTCAGACAGCCAGGCACCCCTCTTTTGTATCTTTAAAAAAAAAAATCTCATTATTATTTCCTCTTATCTTTTTTTTTTAAGATTTTATTTATTTATTTGTCAGAGAGAGACAGAGACAGAAAGAGCACGAACAAGGGCAGCAGCAGGCAGAGGGAGAAGCAGGCTCTCCACTGAGCAAGGAGGTGATGTGGGACCCAAGTCGAAGGCAGACAATTAACTGACTAAGCCACCCAGGCATCCTTTCCTCCTTTTTAAGAAAATTTTATTTATTTACTATTTACTTGACAGAGAGAAAGCACAAGCAGGGGGAGTGGCAGGCAGAGGGAGAGGGAGAAGCAGGCTCCCTGCTGAGTAGAGAACCCAATGAGGGACTCCTATCCCAGGACCACCTGAGCCCAAGGTAGATGCTTAACCGACTGAGCCACCAAGGCGCCCCTAGGCATCTGTTCCTCTTATCTTTATAATTTTTTCCTTCTAATTTTTTTTTGGGGGGGGGGGAATGTATGCCATTGTTATTTAACTCCCTCAGCTGAACACAGTCCATTGATTTTAGTCTGTCTTCTTTCTCAAGGTCAGCATTTAAGCCATATATTTCCATCAGACCTCTCACAAATGTGATGCAATATTTTCATTCAGTTATAAGTATTTTTAAATGTCCATTATGATTTGTTATTTTACTATGTATTATTGGAAATAGGTTTTTAAATCTCTAAATATATGGTTTTACTTTTTAAATTATCATTGTTATTTTTTTCCAGTAATTTCTAACTTAACTTCATTGTAGTCTGCATATCAGTTGTTTGAAATTTGTTGAGACTTGCTCTATACCCTAGAGCACAGTCACTTTACATAAATGTTTCACATTCAGATCTTTTCCATACTTACTAATTTGTATTATCTGCCATATTTACTGATTGTTGGAAGGGGGCATTTATAATTTCGTATCATGCTGTGGATTTGTCTATTTTTCCATATAATTCTGTCTTTACTGGGCTCTTAAGTTTAGAGGAGTGTAAAATTCTAAAATAAATGACAAGCTGCATTCAGGGCAATAGGGTCTGAGCCCTGGATTACACCAGTTTTCAGTTTCCTTTCCACATTTGGACTCCAGGGGATTTCCTTTACTTAGATGCCAGAGCAGCTTGACTTTTAAAAGGATGCTTTGGGCTATTTTTCCAGCATTTCTGTGCTTTGTTTTAGGATACTGTTTAGTTTATTCTGGCATATCTTTGGAAAGGGAAATTTTTTTTTCTCTGCTACGCTTTACCGGGAATGAGTCGAGAAATGTGTTGAAATTGATTACAGTCTTCTAGTGAGAAGAGTCTCTGCTGCATCTTGGACCAGGGTCTGTTCTTGGTCCTGCTCACAGACGTAGTATAGACAAGGCTATGGACACCCACCCCTGTGGGCAAGGCAGCAAGGTGGGATAGAAAGAACAATAGCTAATGTTGTTGAACACTTCTGTGCTGGGCTTTGTTCTGTTTACTTTGTATATATTAACTCATTTAATCTTCCACAATAACCTCATAAGGTAGGTACTATTATTACTCTCATTATTAGAAAACTGAGGCATAGGGAAGATCAGTAATGTGTTTGGCATCCCACGGAGAGTAAGTGGGTCAGTTAAGGTTTAAATTTAGGCACTGTCTGTCTCTAAAGCCTAACTTCCTGGGGAGCCTGGGTGGCTCAGTGGGTCTAAGCCTCTGCCTTTGGCTGAGATCATGATCTCAGGGTCCTGGGATGGAATTCCATGTCTGGTTCCCTGCTAAGTGGGGAGCCTGCTTGTTCCTCTCCCTCTGACCCTCCCCCTCATGCTCTGTCTCTCTCAAATAAATAAATAAAATCTTAAAAAATATAAAATAAAGCCTAGCTTCCTAACTAGCGTTTTATGTTGGCTCAGGGAACATGAAGTTGGAGTCAGAACTAACTTGTGGGTTCACTTAGGCCATTCACTCTCTTCCTGTGCCCTGGGCAAATCATGGGTCCCAGTTTCTTCTGTAAAGCAGGGGTCATTACTCCCTTCACTGTACAGAGCAGGTCTGCACGGGCAGAGCACAGAGAAAGCTGTTGGCTCTCCCCGACATTCCAGCACGAAAGAGACTGCTCTACTCTCCCTTGTCTGACAAGACAGCAGGTGTTTCATGCAACATTTGGGGAGGATCGATTGTCAGATGGCACTGGGGGAAAGAGAATTGTGTTGGACTGAGAGTCCAAAGAGCTGGGTTCTAGTCCCACCTCTGTCCCTGACTTGGCCTGTGAGCGCTACCAAGAGATTTTTGACTTGGTCAGAAGAAACTTTCCCCTCATTCAGTGACTGTTTGGGGACCTCCTGTGTGCTAGACCCTGTGCTGACTACTAGGAGGGCCATGTTAGCTAACCCAGAGGGGATGGCATGCCCCTGGCATGAATACTTAGTCTACCATGGAAGCCATTGGAATGGACAGATTTAGGAAAGAAGGAGATTTTTTTCATTCAGACATAGTCAGAATATCAACCGGACTACTGTTGACATGGATCCTATTGATGGGGATGACTTTGTAGGGTCTTTCACGCTGTAATTCTATAATTCTCTAACCTTGATCCCTTGGCCTTGGTATTCTTGACTATGAAATAATTAGTTCTATTTGGTCCCTAGACTGTGCCCAGCTCTTCCATTCTGTGATCCTAAATCTATGAGATATGACCTGGATGTCTAAATCTCACATTTCTTCACCCTAAACCGTATTTGGGAACTCTTTTTTTTTTTTTTTTTTTGAGAAGGTATAACTTCTTTTTTTTTTTTTTTAATTAACAGATAATGTATTATTTGCCCCAGGGGTGCAGGTCTGTGATTCCTCAGTCTTACACAATTCACAGCACTCACTATAGCACATACCCTCCCCAATGTCCATCACCCAGCCACCCTATCCCTCCCACCACCCTCCACCCCAGCAACCCTCAGTTTGTCTCCTGAGATTAAGAGTCTCTTATGGTTTGTCTCCCTCTCTGGTTTCCTCCCATTTCATTTTTTCCTCTCTTCCGTATTTGGGAACTCTTAAGGCTGGGATGGCATAAGCACTGTTCCTTCCATTGCTGTGCCTAAGCCAAACATGGCTAATCAATCCCACCACTCTTTCCCACTGAGCCCTGCTCCTCTTAATCTTGCCTTGGGCTTTGCTAGGACCCAGTTCCCTGTGTTATCCCTCACCAGAGCACAGCCAGCGCGGCGCGGGAACTGGTCATCCAGAGGCTAGGTGTGGTGAGGAGATCGTGTGAGAGCTTGGAACAGCATTTGCTGGAGCAGGTGCATGGTGAAGAGGAGCGGGCCCACCAGAGCATCCTGACACAGCGAGTCCACTGGACTGAGGCGCTGCAGAAGCTCGACAGCATCCGGACCAGCCTGGTGGCCATGCTCACCCATCTGGATGACATCCAGCTGATTGTAAGTCAGGCAGGGGTGAGGACACAGCCAGTGGACCAGACACCCCCAAGTCTAATACATCCAGAGTGTGTATTGGTAAGAGTCGGGTGGATAAGGATAATTCAGAGCAGGGATGAGGCAAAGGAATAAAAAAGGGAATAAAATTAAATGGATTTTTTTTTTTTTTTTGCACCTGCTAACCATTCTTTCAATATGAGCAAATACTTACTGAGTGTCTACTATGAGCCGTTGTGACCTGGGGTAGGGTGACAGGATACCGCTGTTAGCCTTACAAAGCAGATGAGTACCTAAACTGATAGCGGAGGGTTATGTGTTCTGGTTGAAGACATCACTGGGAGCCAGAGACCCCGCAGTCCAGGCTTGCGGGTGGCAGGGGTCAGGGGCAGCTTCCTGAATGAAGTAACTTCGAAGCTGGTGCCTGACAGGTAAAGAGGAGCCACTACATTGAAGGAAGTGGGGAGCTAGAGACAGGGCCCAGAAGCAGAGGGAGGGAGCAGCCCAGGGGTCCCTAGTCGGACCGCCCAGAAACAACCGTGGGTCATACTTTGGTACATATCCCTGCAGAGTACTTTATATAGAGATGCAGATGCTTGCGGTTTTAACGGGACAGTCTGACGTGTGAGGAAATATGCCAGCAGAGAAATCAGAATGTGGAACAACAGAGCTGTTCTGCCGTTCAAGTAGGGCAGTTTCCATCGCTGCCCTAGATTGTGCCTTCACTGGGTCCCACAGCTTCCATGTCAGAGCACATTTTGTCCCAAACTGGGACGGTCACAGGAGAAGAATCAGTAAGTGTCCCAGCCATCCCAGAGCTGGCAGTCTGGGGGAGGGGGGCGGTGAGGAGTTGGTAAATACGGGGTCCTGCGGGGGAACCGCAGGATGCCCCGGGGCACAGGAGCCAGTGATCCAGGCGATCCATTCCCAGTGTGCAGTGAGAGCTGTGCAAAGAAGAGCCCAGAGAGCTTTGCTTGTGGTCTTAAAGCAGGAACAGAATGCTTTGTTCCAGAGTCTGCCCACGTGGCACCCTCCATGCCAGTTGAACATACCCAAGTCTTGACTACCTGCTGAGTTCCTGGTCCCCAGCCTGACTCTGTTTTCTTTTCTTACAGCAGAAGGAGCAGGAGATTTTTGAGAGGTGAGTATGGCCCGGTCATTTACCTGGGCAGTCGTGCAGACCATTGCCCGCAGGCCTGGAACTAGTCCATGGCATTCGGGCCCCGCTGATCTGGGGAGAAAGCCCACTGCGCCGTCTGGCTGCGTACCTGTGCCAGAGCCATGTTCCCTGGACGGGGGTCTTCCTGCGCCTAACTTGGAGACCTGCTTTAGATCCCTGGGCCAGGGTCGTGAAAGAAACACTTAGCAATGGGAGGCTTGCCAAGGGCTTTCTGAAATGTTATCCTGCTACAAAATCTCCAGTCCCCCTGTTGGAGTGTTTTATACCCCCCATCTACAGATGAAAATACTGAGGCTCAAAGAAGGGCAGGGACTTGTCTACGCCCGATAGCTGGGGTGCAGACCCACATCCCACACCTGTCCCATCACCTTCTTCTCTGCCTCAGTCCCCCTTTCTCTGAGAAAAGAATCTTTGAAACCCAGGTGTGCATTACCACCACTCACAGTTTGCATTTTAATGAAGCAGTAATAAAAGCACTTCATGCCAGGCTCTCCCGGGTCCCGAAAGGCTGGGAGCCAAGAGCCTGAGGGAGTGGCCAAGAGGATGTAATTTGCCTGGCAAAGAAATTAAATCTTGCAGCTTCTGTGAGAGATTTCAGAGTTGTATCTGGGGAGCACAGCCCATTCTTCTTAGCTGTTTTTATATTTAAATTTCAACAGTAATACATGTGCATGGGAGAAAGAGAAAAGAATGCCATCAGTATAATACCACTGAAAATTTAAAACATCTCAGGGCGCCTGGCTGGCTCAGTGGGTAGAGCTTGTGACTCTTGGTCTCAGGATTGTGAGTTCAAACCCCACACTGGGTGTAGAGATAACTTAAAAAAAAAAACACAAAAAAACACTTTTTTCCCATTCTCTTCCCAATCCCATTCCCTGGAGAGGTGATCAGCTTTAACAGTCAGTGATGTATCTTGTGGGACTTCCCTATGTAAACAGGGTCCCGGGAGAGTATGATTGGACTTGTTGATCTCTAAAATATATATATATATATATATATATATATATATATATATATATATATATATATATTTTTTTTTTAACACACTAGGGATTGTTTTACTGCTTGCTGTTCTATCACTTATCAGGCTCTCTCGGAATCTCTCCATGTCAGTATGTATAGATTTACCTCACTCTTTGGCAAGTCTGTGAAGGCTCCCCTGGTGTGGATGCCTCCAGCTTTATTTTATGGTTTCCTTTAAAGGCTTGGCTTGTTCCTACTTTTTCCCTCTTTTAATCTTTCCACAGTTCTGCTAGGTTTCTCTTTCTCCTTTATCTTCTTCATCTTCTTCTAAAACCATCCTGTTTTCAATTTCAAGCTGCTCTGGTTTTTGAAAAAAAAAATTAATCTTTAAATTTTTTTTTTACTTTGGTATTTTGGTATGTTTCAAATGTAGAGAAAAATTGGAAAATAGTATGAGGAGTTTCACCTAGAAATCCTAATTGTTAGTATTTTGCCACATCTGCTCTCTTTCTTGGTATGTTTGTCTCTTCCTTCCTATCTATATAACAAATGAATATGTGGCACTTATTTTTTCTACCCTATTTGAGAGTAAGTTGCAGAAAGTGAGACCTTTTACATCTAA
This sequence comes from Mellivora capensis, assembly GCA_004024625.1. Taxonomy (NCBI): domain Eukaryota; kingdom Metazoa; phylum Chordata; class Mammalia; order Carnivora; family Mustelidae; genus Mellivora; species Mellivora capensis. The sequence goes on from PISX010007366.1 coordinate 34,949, forward strand.
ATACTTCAGCATCTTTCTTTCAAGAACAAAGACCCTCTCTTACATAACAACAGTGTCACTATTAAGCTCAGGAAATTTACTGTTGATGTGATACTATTATCTAATATACAGTCCATATTAAAATGTTGCCAGTTGTGCCCACAAAGTTCTTAACAGTGTTTGGTGTGTTTTTTGTTTCCTGATCCATCTGGAATTCCTGATTTAATCTGGAATTTATTCCGTAGCCTTTTAAAACAACAATAACGACAAATACTTAAAAAAAAAAAAGATTTTATTTATTTGTCAGAGGGAGAGAGCAAGAGTGAGAGCACAAGCAGGGGGAGCGGCAGGCAGAGGGAGAAGCAGGCTCCCTGCCAAGCAGGGAGCCAGATGGAGGATTCGATCCCAGAACTCAAGGATCATGACCTGAGCCAAAGGCAGATGCTTACCTGACTGGGCCACCCAGGCATCCCCATGAGTTTTCCCTTCTGAACCATGAGGTGCTGGACCAGCTGGTTGTCTACACTCTAGCGTCTACAACTGGCCTCAGATTTGCCTTGGGTTGACTCAGCACTGCCGACATGCGTTCCTCTTTCCTCCCTGCCTGATGGCTGGGGCTCCTCCAACCCCACATGCAGTGCTTCGAGAAAGTGGCAACAGACCCTCTCTTGTCCTGACCACAAAGAACCTTTGTTACCAGAGCCTGCTCTCAGCTTTTCTAGGGCTCTGTTCACCTTGCACTTCCCAATCCAGGCCAGCCACTGGCAGTCTTGCCAAGGGCTTGCGTCCATGAGATGTGCGCCACTCTCTCTCCCTGCTCCTTCATTATGGGCAGAGTCAGGAGATTAGGGGAAGAGAGTGTGCTCTCAGAACCCAGTTCAGAGATCTGCAAGCTCCTTGGCAAACCCTTATTTTTCCCTATACCCCTTTGATCATTTTCATTTTAGATCAAGGGAGAAATTATGTTGAACAGTGCCTGGACGCCAGGCGGGGTTTGGTCTATTTTTGTCTGGAGTCAGGACTTGAACACAGCTCCCCTTTTTAGCTGAGTGCTTTCTCTGAATCTCTTTTCTTTCCTGTCAAATGGGAGAACAACCCTCTCCCAGGTTATAGCAAACATTACATGAGATTCTACAGAGGGAACTGGATACTTTTTTTTTTTAAGATTTTTTATTTATTTATTTGACAGACAGAGATCACAGGCAGGCAGAGAGGCAGGCAGAGAGAGAGGGGGAAGCAGGCTCCCCCCTGAGCAGAGAGCCTGATATGGGGCTCGATCCCAGGACCCTAGGATCATGACCCGAGCCGAAGGCAGAGGCTTTAACCCACTGAGCCACCCAGGAGCCCCTGGGAACTGGATACTTAATAAATGGTCATTCTCCCCTCCTAGACATCTTCTGTTTCCATATTTCCTCCAGCCCAACCTAGTGCCCCTGTGAGCTGAGGAGAGATGGCTATTGGGAGCAAAGCACTGGAACTAATTTAGGGTTCGGGTGATAACTTATAGTCCCTTCTTGTGAGATCCCTCAAGGATATTTGCATTTTAAGAGCAGAGGAGTGGCTGTACCGTCTTACTGAACCAGTTTTGCTGCAGTAGGTTTTGGAAGGAGGCGAGATTTTCTCCACATAGGATGGGGGAGGAAAGGCTGGTGCATGAGTGGCTCAGGTCCCGTCACTGCTCTGCTGCCAACTTAGAGACCCAGCAGGTTGTTTCTCCCACAGAGGGGACGAACTCCAAGTTCTAATACTGGCACCAAGTGTTTACCTCCCTGGAAATTGCCTGCCTCGCTGGAATTAAGGCCCCCGGGGGGTGGGGTGGGGGAGTGCACAAGGGGAAGGGGAAAGCCCAGCTTCCTGTTTGGCTCAGGCCTCCTTTTAGGGGGCTCTTGTGTGGGACCTGGCTGCCAATCTTGATGTCATCTTCATGGGAAGATGATTTTACTTCTGTCCCTTTCCCACCATCCTATATTGATCCAGATCCATTTCCTTCCTGAACCTGTCTGTTTTTTTGTTTTGTTTTTCTTCCTTCCTTCCTGAACCTTCCTGAACCTGTCTGTTTTTTTGTTTTGTTTTTCTCCCCTCCACAAGGACCGAGGAAGCAGAGGGCATTTTGGATCCCCAGGAGTCGGACAAGTTAAACTTCAATGAGAAGTGCATTCGGAGCCCACTCCTTACCCAGCTCTGGGTGACAGCGGTTCTTGGGTCCCTCTCAGGTTAGGAGCTGTTAGGGCCCAGCGCCAATGGGAACAACTGGGCAGCTGGCTGACTGGCTGGGGTGTGCTGCTGGGTCACACCAGGGAGCAGAACATCTGGCACGGCAGCTAAAGCAAACAGTGACGCTAGATGAGGCTTGTCATTCGTGAAGCCAAGGTGCTGGACAGGCCTGGGGCAGCTGGGTCCTTCCTGTTTCCAGACCAAACTGCTCTGTGGGCTCTAAGAAAAATCTGGTTCCTGTAAGTCACAGCTCTGTCCTGCCCGAGTGGGACAGCTTGGTATTATTTCTTGGAAACCGAGTTTCTCTTTCAGAAGGTACAAGTGCTAGAGGGCATGTGGAGTGAGAATTGAGCTGCCTGGATTTGCCTCACTTACTCTCTCACCAGACACTGACTCAGGCCGGCTGTGGCCTGGCCCCGTGGTGCGTGCTAAGGCCCCGGGGCTGAATGCAACACGTCCTTCTCCCTGCAGGAGTTCCCATTCAGTGCAGAAGTTCTCCAAGCAGGAACCTCCAAGCTAGGTGGCAGCTTCTATGCCCCTGATTGGGGTGTTTGCACAATTCACAGAGAGGTTAGGGTAATGGGCTGACATGTTCCTCAATTTTTAGCCCTCCTCCCTTGTGTGTCAGCCTTCAATGTTGAGTTCAAGCTCTGGCTCTTCCGCTCTGGATTCTGTTATCAGAGAGTGCCTGATTAGCCAGCAGTCCCATTTCGTGAGTTGTTGGAAAGTACAGATCTGATGCTTCCTAGTTCCTAGGGGCCATGCCCCAGGGACAGATCCGATCTGGGGGCCGCAGAGAGGCTCAACGGGAATGCGCTCTGATCAGTGCTGGATGCTGGATATGGGAACAAAAAGCTGGGTCTTCATTCTGCCCTGCCACCAACTAGGTGTGTGACTTTGGGCAACTTGCTTCCCTCTGGGCCCTCTTTCGCGTTTACATATGAGGGTCTCAGACTAATAAGAGCTATTTATTAGGTCTTAGCTATTCACTAGGTCATGGCCACAACCTAGTGAGCACTTACTAATGCTCGGCACTTCAGATCCTCACGCCCACCCTGTGGTAAGTCCAACTGATCCCCATTTTGCAGATGAGGGGACTGGGGCTCAGAGAGAGGAAGTGGCTTGTGCGAGGTAACTCACTGCCAGGGAGGAGTGGGGAGGAAGCCCTTTGTGGCCTGACAGGGCCGGTTTAGGGCTGAGGGTGGGCCTTCGGTGACTCGGAGACTTCTTCCTGGCAGGCACGGAGGACGTGCGTATCGACGAGAGGACCGTCAGCCCCTTCCTGCAATTGTCAGATGATCGAAGGACCCTGACCTTCAATGCCAAAAAGTCCAAGGCCTGTGCAGATGCCCCCGAGCGCTTTGACCACTGGCCCAATGCCCTCGCGACCACGTCCTTCCAGGCTGGGCTGCACACCTGGATGGTGAACGTCCAGAACAGCTGTGCCTATAAGGTGGGTGTGGCCCTGGGCCAGCTGCCCCGCAAGGGCTCCGGCAGTGACTCTCGTCTGGGCCACAACACCTTCTCCTGGGTCTTCTCCCGCTACGACCAGGAGTTCCGTTTCTCACACGACGGGCAGCACGAGCCCCTGGGGCTGCTGCGCTGCCCCAGCCAGCTGGGCGTGCTTCTAGACTTGCAGGCACAGGAACTACTCTTCTACGAGCCAGCCTCCGGCACGGTGCTCCACGCCCACCGTGCGCCCTTCTCCGGGCCCCTCTTCCCCGTCTTCGCGGTGGCCGACCAGACCATTTCCATCGTCCGCTGACCCATTGTCACTGGGAGCCTCGGTCTAGCCCCCGCCACGCCTCCAGGCCATGTTCCTACCCAGCATCTCTTCCCCAGATGTTGGCTCTGCCCAGGGGGCCACTTGCGGAGGGGGAGGGGTCTGTCCTGTTTCAGGTCTGGCTTCAGCAGGGATCTGCTGGCTATCTGTGGGGAGCCTGCTACCCCCTGGGCCTTGGGCTCCCAAACCCACCAGGCATTTGCCCCTCTGAGCGCATCTTGTTCACTGTGTCGCGTCTGGAATCTAGCACGGGACCCGGTACCTACCAGTTGTGCAATAAATATTTGGCGAGAGAGCAGCTGGAGGGAAAGGTGCCTGGGTGTGTGGTAGAGTCTTTTGAGACACACCACAGGGAGACCTGGGGTGAGGCCTTCAGGCCACACACAGCTGACGGAGTAGGAGGGCCCGACATAGGGAACATGTATGTTAGTAAAGATTTTAAAAGGTTGAAGTATCGTCCATGTCCTCTGTGGGTGATCGCACAAATCCCCCAAGTGTTAGCTCACGTCTTAAGAGATGCAACAACTAGGAAAGAGAGCTGTTCCTCACCCTCTTCCGCCCGCCCAGCGCAGCACACCCAGCCAGACCAGCCTTCAGACGGTTCTGGGCCCTCCATTGCTGGAATCCAGGGCAAGCCCCTTCCTGCTCTCTGAGGTCACATTACAACAGTGGTCCTCACCATTCCTGTTTTATCTAGGAACAAAGGCAATCTTACCTACAACTTCAGGCCCCTGGACTCAAAGATGAGTGCCAGAGCCCTCCCCACTCTTCAGTTTGCTCAATAATTTACTGCAAACACTGGGTAGATCAAATAGAGTCCACAGACCGAATGGCAGCTTTTTTGGTTGAGATGACTTCTGAGGCCCTTGCAGCTGTGACAGCACAGCTCACGACCCATGTCCTCACTGCCCGGTACTTGGGAATTAATGTCACCTGGGCTTTGCATCAAGCCCAAGGAAGACAGACCCCGAAGTATGGCCAAGTCTGAGAAGAGCCTCGCTGCCCTCACATGGGCACAGTCTCTGCCCAGAAACCTGGGTCACAGCCCATCTTTTTACTCAGCTCACGAAGGCCCCCCTCACGCCTTGCTCCCCAAACTGCCCATCTAACTCAGGCACACCTCAGTCTGTAGTTCATGGCCCTCCTGCCAGGAATGCGTCTTATTCCTCTGCCCACTGAATGTCACCACAATTTGGGGCCACTCTGGAGCCCTCTCCGGCTATTGGCACCAGAACACAACACCGTGTATGTGCCTGGAAGTAGGCAAAGAATAGAAGAGTCTGGTAAACACCAAGCAGGTATGAGAACAAGAATCTGAAGAGGGGAGAGGCAGGAAGTGACATGGAATTTTTAAAAACCCTGCCTGCTTCTTGGGTCTCCAGTCACTTCCCTCTATGTGTCCTACACTCCTGCCACCTCAAGCTCCGGTCCCTGTTCCCTCCTACCTCCGTGCTAACACCTATGACCGGGGTGCCTTTCAAAACTGGCCTCCTGTAGAACACCTTCCTTGGTCTCCCAGAATCTCCACTGCACTGTCTCAGGACACAGCTCTCTCTGTGCAAGTCAGTGCTCAATCCAAGGGCCTTGGAGTCCCGCACTCCTAAATTGGAACCCGGGCTCTCCCGTACAAGCTGTGGCCTCAGGCAGGCTCCTTCACTTCTGAATCTGTTTCTCACTTATAAAGTGCGGGTCCCACTACCTCTGCCCATTAGGTAGCTCTGAGGGTTATTCATGCGTGTAAAGGACTAAAACATGGCCAGCATGAATGATGTTTCTTCTCATGATGTAACTGGTCCTTGTCTGAAACCTTGCTTACACTATATGGTCCTAGAGGACATATCCCTACAGCATAGCTTAGCTTTCTAAACTAAGTTTTCTAAACTAAGTTCCTCTGATCTCCTGCTTCCCAGGGGGACTTGAAGAGCCTTCAGAGCCCGACTGTGGGGGTCTAGAACCTATTTCAACCCTAAAAGTTTCTTGCATTTGCTGTTTTGTATATTAGGGTTCCAGTAAGATCTCCCATAACAAAAGGGCCCTGCCGCTAAAACAGAGTTTGAATGTGCCTGGTTCTGAAGCTCACTGGGCCCTCAGTGAATCTTGTAGGCGAGGAGGGTGGGAAAGACACAGGTGTGATAAATAAACCACAGCAGAGGCGAGAAGCAGGGCTTGAAGGCCTGTATTCACGGCTTTATAATCAGAGTACATTTGGATGCCGGAAGGAGAGGGGGCAAAGGCCAGATCTCAGGAAGGAAGGCGCTCTCAATCTCGAGTTTGCTGGAGCCACTTCCCTCATCAGACTCAAAGTTCCCGAGGTGAGCCTTGCAGGTGGTCAAGGGCAGGCAGGAGATGGGACAATGAGGGGAGGAGGCATTCTTGGGGTATAGAACCCTTGACTGCAGGGTCCAAAGGCTCTGGGCCAACCACCAGGAAGCTGTGCATACCTACAGCCTGTGACCCCTTATAATCACAGTGATAACTGTCCCCAATGTGGGCTGCTACTTCCGGGTCCACTCGAGCAAGCCTCAAGGCCTCGTGGAAAATCCGGGGGTCAGGCTTGGGCCAGCCGGCAGCCTCAGAGGTCAGCACAAAGTCAAAGTGTTCCCGCAGGCCCAACCCCCTCAGGATGCCCTCCAGTCGCTGGTCAAAGTTGGAGACCACCGCCAGCCTCAGACCTCGTTTTCGGCACCCTCTCAGGGTGGCCTCGGCCCCCTCCAACACCTGCCAGGTGCCGGGCTTACAGAAGTCTTCATACAGCTGCTCAGCGATGGGGGCCACAGCCTGGGCATCTGGAATGCCCGCGAGGTGGAAGGTCTGTGAGACCACATCCAGCCACCACCGGCGGGAGGTGAGGCCTTGGCTCAGGCCATAGTTGGGGAAGCTGTGGCTCTGAGTCCTGTAGGCCTGCCTGAAGGCGCGTCCCAGAGTGGCGGCCTCCACCTCCAGCCCGTGGGCCCGGGCCTTGGTGGCATATTCTTCTCCCACGGGCTGGCGCAGCCGGAGCAGCGTGTCCTTCACATCCCACGTCAGCAGTCGTATCTGTCGCCGATGCGCCATGGGCCTATCAGAGGGGGGCTAGTCCACCCTGAGTCTGCCAGCGGCTAGAGAGAAACTGAGCTGGACAAGACCACGCCCCCACCCTGCACACACAACCTAAAGGTCCTCTCTTTCCAGGCCTCGTGGGTCAGAGCTGTGGCACTTCCTCACAGCAGAAGATCCTGCAAGGAGACGACAGTGAGGTGGAAGTTCAGGCCTTGGAGTCAGAGACAGACTGGGTTCAAATTCTGGCACCGCCCACTCACTGTGTGACCCTAGGAGTGTCACTCTCTGAGTCTCTGTCTCCTGACTGAAGAGGAACACAATGTGCCAACCTCACATGATTGTTGCATTAAATGAGATCATCCATTCATTCCACAAATTTCTGGGCACCTACTATGTGCCAGATGCCAGGGAACAGGATAGATTTCCAGCCCTCCTGCCATTTACACGTGTTAAAGAATAAGAGACACAGATATTAGACAAAGAACTATACAAACACTGAAGTATAACAAAGTCAACATGTGCCATAAGGATATAAACCCAGGGATCCCAGCTAATTTGTGTTGAACTTCCTAAGTCAAATTTCGGTGGAGATCTGAAGAACGACTATGCAGGAAATGGAGGTGGTAAGTGTTACCGGCACTAGAAACAGCAAGTGCAAAGGCCCTGACGTAGGTCAATGGCAAGTCTGCTGCTTTGGGTAGACAGGACCTGCTGTGGCAGGGCCTTGTTGGTCAAAGTAAGGAAACAATGATGATTGTTATTACTATTGTTAACAATACCAAAGACATAGGGTCCTTGCAGACCATGTGACCCCTTGTTTATCAGGAAAGACTGAGCCAGAGAGGAGCAGATACTAGCCTCAGGTGCACAGCCAGCATCAGATCCCAAACTTCCAGACTCTGGCCAGTGCTCCCTTCTACTGCATCATGCTTAGACAAATTTGGTTTTTAAAACAATCTGATTTGGGTAGATCGGCACAGACCAGGGCCAAAGGCAGACAGAGCAGCCAGGTCCTGTCTCTAAGCCTCAGGTTTGTCTTTATGGGAGATAGCAAGGTCTGCCTACGTGGAGAGCCAGTAAAAGGGATTACTGACTCAACGCCCAAGAAACAAGTCCTCAGCCCGTTGTTCAGGGACTGGATGCAGCTTCTCGTCCCACACAGTTGATTCCAGACAATCTCGGGCTAGCTAGTTGAAACCTGAGGGTCCAGAATACAGCCAAGTGCTGCTAAGGAGGGGAAGTGGCTGGTGAATCTAGGGGCAAGCCGCTGGGGAAGGCTGACAAGGAAATGAATTTAAGTCAATCTGGAAATTAGGGAGAGACATCCAAAAACCCTCTCACTTTTCTGGTGGGTAGATGGAGGCCCAGCCGGAAGCCACGCAGGGAGTCACTGGCACAGCTAAGACTAGAGCAAAGAGCTCTGGCTCCCGAACCACAGCGTCTTCCATTTCTGGAAGCCGGGGCTGAGCCTCTGGGCTGCAAGCCTGAATTTCTCGGCCTTCCTCCTCACCTCCAGGGCTCGATGGCGACAAAGTCCAGGTAGCCCGCTGTTAGAGCGACATCTCTACAGCTGCCCTTTGCAGCGTGACCTTGGGCGCGAGGTGGCTGCGGCCTGTCTTCTGGGGCCCCTTCCCAGTTCCGGCGCGCTCCGACCGCTCCGCGAGGACCCCCGGCCCCCAGCCTCCCGGAATCAGGGCCCAGCTGGATTGCAAGGAAGCGGGTCCGGAGGAAGCCGCAGCCGCACGCCGGCTCGGGAGAGCTGCGCAGGCGCTCTGCCCCGCTCCTCGCCCTTCCCCTCGTGGCCCCGCCCCGGCCCCGCCCTCCCCTCTCCTCCTCCCGGGGTTCCGCTGCCTCTTCCCTGCTACAGCCCGCTCCGCTCCTCCCGTCGCACCCTTGCCTGCCTCCCCGCCCCTGGCGCCCTAGGTCACTCGCCTTCCCGGTCCTTTCCGTCTCTCTCTCTGCACGAGCGTGAGACCCACACCCTTTCGTTGCCCGCCCCGCCTCCTCCGCTCTGCACCCCGTATCTCTGGGTTTCCTTGCCCCCTCTCCTCCCTTTCTGCCTGCCCCGCTCTCGCCATCTCTCCCTTTCCCTCCTTTCTTCGCTTTCTCCTTCCTCCTCCCAGACCCCTCCGCCTTCCTCGGATCCACACACCCCCGAGAAGTCCCAGGCTGACTTGGGAACGAGGGAATCGGGGTCCCGGCCTGGCTTGCTGAGTGCTGCGTGGACTTGGGCAAGGCGCTGCTCCTCTCTGTTTTGAGTCTCCGGTTAGTATTGGAAAGAATTGCTTTCATTTGGAAACTTAGTAACCCAAGACATTCTGCGGAGGGTAGAGTCCTCTGCAGTAATCTAGCTGGTTTTTTTTTTCTTTTGATATGAAAATGATCATCTTCAAAAATGTTTTAAAATACAAAGTAAAATACAAAGTAAAAAGCGAAAGCCCAATCTCACTCACTTCTCATTGAGCATCTGTCTGCTCTGTGCCTGAGGGTGGGAACAAAGACCGGATTCCTGCCTTCATGGAACCCGAGAGGGGTAGACACAGACCAAGTAAATATACAAGTTTTCAGATAGCGATGACTACTATAAAGGCAATAAATCAGAACGGCGCCGAGAGCAGTGTGGCGCCTCTGGATCAGAAGGTTAGGGGAGTGGCAAAGATCTGAATGGCAGCCAGGTGAAGATTAAGGACGGGTACTGCAGGTTAGTAAACGAGAAGAGCAAAGGTGCTGGGGCCCCAGCCTGCTTACTGAGCAAGGGCGGCGGAGCCAGGAGGTGCGGAGATGAGGGCGGACCTCTGGCCACCAACGCACTCCGAAGGGGTTGTTGTGGTGGCACTTTGGGTCATTATGACATTTTCCTAGGAGCACACAAACATGCATATATTTCTGTCTCCCTTCTTCCAATCCCCCCTCCCTTCCTTTTAAGCAAAACCTCCTCCTATATTCTAAGAGTGGACTGTTTGTTTCATTCAGAACTGCCTCATCCTCAGTGGACCCAGGCCTGGGAGAAAATACAAAGTGTGGAGTCACAGACCTTAGGCCAGCAAAGGAGAGCTGGACTCTGAAACTCATTCCAAGCAGGATTCCTACAAGTGGGAATGGAAAGGTTGAATGGGAGGTCAGAGGTCCAGCTGCGTTTCACAGAACAGAAGGTTTGAGATGGTTCAGGTTCCAGGGTCACCTAAAATCAACTCCTCAGATTCTGGTCCCAGTTCTGCCACCTGACTCTCTGTGCACCCTTCACTGAATTCTTTTCCTCTCTGGGGCTCAGTCTCCAATCTGCAAAATGGAGGGATTGAACAAAATAACTTCCAGCTGAAGTCCAGGGCAGCTTCTAAGTTAATTCTAAGTTAATTTCCAATGTGATTAACTTTGTCCGTGGAAACTAATTTCCTCCATATATAAATAGAGCATCCTTATGTCAAGGTTAAGTGAGAGCATGTGAAAAAGCTCTTTGAGAAGTAGGTAATTCTTATTTATTTTTTAAAAGATTTTATTTACTTGAGAGAGAGAGAGCACACAGAGGGAGAGGGAGAAGCAGACCCCTGTGGAGCAGGGAGCCCACCAGGGCTGGACCCCAGAACCCTGGGATGAGGACCAGAGCCAAAGGCAGACGCTTAACCAACTGAGCCACCTAGGTACCCCACATGATTCTTTAAGAAAAAGTTTTAGGGACGCCTGGGTGGCTCAGTTGGTTAAGTGGCTGCCTTTGCTCAGGTCATGATCCTAGCATCCTGGGATCGAGTCCCACATCGGGCTCCTTGCTCGGCAGGGAGCCTGCTTCTCTCTCTGTCTCTGCCTGTGCTCACTCTCTCTCTTTCTGACAAATAAATAAATAAAATCTTTAAAAAAAAAAAAAGAAAAAAAGAAAAAGTTTTAGGAACACCTGGCTGGCTCAGTCGGTAGAGCATGGGACTCTTGATCTTGGGGTCACAAATTTGAGTCCCACCCTGGGCATAGAGATTACTTTAAAAATAGTAATAATAAAACAAATTTTTATGTGAGTATAGTTGCCACACAGTGTTTCATTAGTTTCAGGTGTACAACATGGTGATTCAACCTCTTTTATACATTCTGCTCTCAAGTATATCTACCATCTGTCACCATACAATACTATTACGAAGCACTGACTGTATTCCCCGTGCTGTAAATTTCATCCCTGTGACATACTCTGTACCCGAAAGCCTGTATCTCCCATGTCCCTTCACCTGTGTTGTCCATCTGCCTAGCCCTGGAAGATGATTCTTTTCAGATAGTCAAGACTCCTGAGAGGTTAAGGGTTTGGTCACATGACTATCTCAACCCCAGGCGCCTGTTGCACACGGCTGGCAAGTCCATTATAATCCATGCGAGTGTGCCCTCTGGAGTTATGACGCTGATTTGACGGTCACAGGAAAGCCAATGACAGGGCCCCACTAGTCTTAAAACAAGCTTCTTTCTGATTTGCCAGTTCAAACATGGGTACACTTGGGGCGCCTGGCTGCCTGAGTTGGTTGAATGTGTGACTCTCGACCTCAGAGTCATGAGTTCAAGGTGCACACTGGGTATAGAGCTTACTTTAAAAAAAAAAAATGGGCACACTTAATGGGTATAGTTTCTCCCCTAAGTCAGATGACAGGAATTCTCCTTGGAGGTTTTCATCTCTTGATCTACCCTGTGTGGCCTCTGACCTCATGACTGCTCCTGGAGACACCTGCCCATGTCATTTTACTGAACACTGCCTTTGGTCCACTTCTCTTTGAGGAAGCCACGTTTCTTATATGAGGCCTTTGCCCTTGAGAATCTCATACTTATATATAAGTAAACACGGGCTGGGCCACCAGACATATCTCCCTTTATTTTAAAATTTTTATTTACTTAACATATTAAAATATATCATAGAGAAAAGTGCAAACAAGTTTACATATCCTTGAATTTTTACAAAGTGAACATACTCCTACAACCAGTAGTCTGACCAAGAAAAAGCATCTCTAGAACCCTAGAAACCTGGTCCACTTCTACTTGCTTTACCCCCACAGAGGGTAACCACCATCCTGATGTCTAATTACATAGTTTAACTTGTTTTTGAATGGATTATAAATGGAATAATACAGCATACACTCCTTTGCCTTGCTTTTTAAATAAAGATTTTAATTATTTTTCTATTTGAGAGAAGGAGGCATCCCTGTCTTGTTTTCTACCCAAATTTTATTTGTAAGATGTATTCATGGGGGCACCTGGGTGGCTCAGTCAGTTAAGCGTCTGCCTTTGGCTCAGGTTATGATCTTGAGGTCTTGGGACTGAGCCCTGCATGGGCTCCCTGCTCCGAGGGGAAACTGCTTCTCCCTCTCCTCCCCACTCATGCTTTCTTTCGCTATTTCTGTCAAATAAATAGATAAATAAAATCTTTAAAAAAAAGATTTATCCATGTTGCTATGTGTACCTGTAGGCCATTCTACCTATAACATTCCATTATATGAATATACTACATTTTATTGTGTGTGGTTTTTAGAATTTGCTTTATTAAAAAATTTTATTTCAGAGAGAGAGAGGGAGAGAAAGAATGAGTAGGGGGAGGGGCAGAGGGAGAGAAAGAATCCTAAAACAGACTCCCTGCTGAGCAGGGAGCCCCACACAGACTTGATCCCAGAGATCATGACCCAAGCAGAAACCAAGATCCACTTAACCGACTAAGCCACCTAGGTGCCCCATATTGTGTGTATGTGTTTCTTAAAGATTTATTTACTTGTGAGAGAAAAACACAAGTAGGAGAAGCAGAGGGAGAGAGAATCCCAAGCAGACTCCACACTGAGCCCGGAGCCTATGCTGGGCTTGATCCCATGACCCTGAGATCACGACCTGAACTGAAACCAAGAGTTGGATGTTCAACTGACTGCACTACCCAGGTGCCCTGTGTGTGTGTTTAAAGTAAGCTCTACACCCAACATGGGACTTAAACTCATAACCCGAAAATCAAGAGTTGGGTGCTCTGCCAACTTAGCCAGCCAGGCTGCCCACCACCTTTTACCGTTGATGGGCATTTGGGTTATCCAGTTTTTGGTTATCCCAAGTATCAGAAAATGTCGATAGGAACGTTCTCGGGTATGTGTGTCTTTGGGTGAACACAGGCACACATTTCTGTTGGGTGAATTCCTGCATGTGGAATCCCTGGGTCATGAACTACACGTATGTTCAGCTACAGTGGACGGCCAATTTTCTAAGGTGGTTGTGCCACTAATGCCTGAGCTCCCATTGCTACACATTCTCAACTGTTGGCATTGTCTCTTTTAGAACTTTAGGCACTCTGATGGATGTATGGTGGTATCTCATTGAATCTTTTTTTTTTTTTAAGATTTTATTTATTTATTTGACAGAGAGAGATCACAAGTAGGCAGAGAGGCAGGCAGAGAGAGAGAGGAGGAAGCAGGCTCCCTGCTGGGCAGAGAGCCCAGTGTGGGGCTCAATCCCGGGACCCTGAGATCATGACCTGAGCCGAAGGCAGAGGCTTAACCCACTGAGCCATCCAGGTGCCCCACCCTTTTTTTTTCTTAAGATTTATTTATTTAGAGGGGGAGAGAGTGAGCAGGAGGGGTAGAGGGAGAGGGAGAATCTCAAGCAGACACCTTCTGAGCATGGAGCCCAACCCAGGGCTCAGCCTCATGACCCTGGGATCACAACCTGAGCTGAAACCAGGTCGGACACTGAACCCATTGCGCCACCCAGGGGCCCCTCACTGCAGTGTTAATTTGAATTTCTGTTGACTAATGGAGAGAATGCTTTTTCATATATGCACTGGTCATGTTTTCATTTATTTTTATTTACATAAATAGAATGAATATATCCTTGTTAGATATATGACTATAAAAATGCATCTGAAGCTAAGATAACACATAAAAAGCTGAAGTCCCCTTAAAACTGATCCCTTCCCCGGGTTTGAGCACTGGGCATGGAGTTTGAAGACCTGAATTCCAGACTTGGTTTGTCATTGGCTTGTGTGAATTTGAACAAGTTCCCTTCCTGGGTCTCTCTCCCATCTTTACAATAAGTGTTGAGTGTTGAACTAGACATCTCTAAAGACCTCTTTGATGTCCTGACCATTGTTTCTGTAGAGGTTATGGAACTTCACGTGGTGAGGGAAGCCATTTGGCCCTATCTCCATCCTACCCTTTTCCCTTTGTAACTGAACCCCTGAGGTTTAGCTGAGTGCATGGCTGCCCCACTAGACTCTAGCTCCCAACACCCCTTATACAACTAGGTGTGGCCATGTGACTAAGATCAGACAAGAGCATATGGACAGAAGTGTTATGTGCAACTTTCGGGTTGTGACCTTATAAAGAAGCATCATGCCCTCCACTTGCCACTCTCTTCTGTCTGCTGACTGAAGAGAGGAGCTAATGGTGGGAACTGGACTCGCCATCTTTGACCACAAGATGGAAGCCAAGATATGTTGAGGACAGAACAAGGCAGTAACCAGGACCCAGCATACCATGTAGCTGACACGATCCGGGCTGCTTGGAGAGAAACATTTCCCTCTTAACTATCATTATTTTCGCTTTTTATGACTACTGAATTTGAATCCTGACTAATACAGAGTAACTGGGGAATGACTGTAGATTGACCAGGTAGGGTTTTTGAGGAATCAATGAGGAAGCCACAATCTTAGCAATATAAAGGAGATGGCCACACAGATTTGGGGGAAAGGCATTTCAGGAAAAGGGGAACTGCAACGCTTGGAGACTCCACCAGACTTCTGTGTAATGAGGTAATGAGGCAGACCTGGTCAATTATGGTGCTGCATCTCCCATGCCATGGATCACGTGACTGAAGAGGTTGGTCATGTGACCTGAATAGGGCCAATCAGAGACCTCCAGCAGGAAAAGATCTTTCTTTGGAATTCTAAGTCATAAAGATCATGTGGCTGTCAAGTGGCAAAAGCCCATCTTAGAATAAAGCCAAGCTGAGACAAACATATAAGAACTAGGAAGGGACACAGCCTCCATGACAGCCTTTAACCCTAGACCCCACCACACCTGACCTTACTGAAGTCCTGTTATAAAGCCAATCATTTCCTTTTTTTGCTACTGAATTGGATTTCTGCAACTTGCAAAATATGTGGAACCATAGAATGTAGAGTGCAGCAACTCACAGGCCCTAATTCATGGAACTGGCAGAGTCCATGTGGGGTATGGGGCAGGTCAGGATTCCTCCTTTCCTAGTTGGGAAACTGGTAGTAAAGTGGTGGTTAAAATGCCTGTTTGTTGAGACCCTCAGGCGTATGCCCACCAAGGCTATAGTTTTTGGGGGTCATAATAAAAAAGTGAGGTCGGTGGAACGTAATGGCTATTTGTTGTGGCCTCCGGGAAGGTCCTACAAGAAACAGATAAGCTATTGTCTAAGCAGGCACATCACAGAGAACATCACTGAGAGGCCCTGAATGCTCCCCAGTTGTCTGTGATGCTTGGAATTCCGAGAACATCCCTTGCCAATTGCGGAAGCTGTGTTCTCTCTCTGCACGAGCATAAAATTACCACTAGTGAGAGGAAGGCACGCAGCAGGAGACAGGGACACCGCCCACACCCTTCCAGCTTGCCTGCCTGGCCATTGTCTCTGTACACAAAACAGGGGGCTGGAACACTGACTGGCATCGCCCGTGACAAATCTGGACTCCAGAGGGCACCACGTCACACAGACCATGATGCCTGAGGCAATTCATCCCTTGGTATACCCCATTATAACAGCATCATGTTAGGTCCCTAATTTGGCAACTGTTTATTGGGAGATGGTATGGCACAGTGGTTAAGTGTAGAGGCCTTGGAGTTGAACTATGTGGGTTTCAAATCCTAGCTCTGATGGCTCAGTGACAGGGTTCTGGACCCAATTCTGCCATAAAATAGTTGAGGGGCTTTAGGTGAGTCATTGTTCTCTAGATACAGCTCCTTCATTGCAGACCCAGGCTAAATTTAGGACTCCCACTCTATCCTCTCTTCCAAGCTTTCCCATCTTAGTAACTGTCCTACCAGCCACCAGGACTCAAGCCAAGTTCATCCTTCCCATCTAATCTACCTCCTCCCACCCCACTGTCACCACTCAAGTCCAGGTTACACATTTTCCCATCTGCACTTCACCAGTGCTGTCAAATGTTTTCATAAAACGCAAAATCAGAGTGAGTTGTTCCACTGCTTAAAATCCTTCAAATGGCTTTCTTTTCTCTTGGAATAAAATGTGGAAAGGCTCCCCATCTTCCATAAACAAGGTTTTTGAGCCCTGCCTGGTTTGGGCCTGGTCTCTCTCCCTTTCCAGTTCAGGCCATCTCTTCCTTCATCCTTCATTCTGCTGCAGCCACATCTGCTTTGTGTTCTAGCTCATTCTAGAGAGTTCCCTCTGCCGGGAATGCTCTTAGCTTGGCTGCTCATCCCTCAGGTCAAGGCTTAAATGACAGCCTCTCAGGGAAGCATTTTCTGACCCTTCAAACCCAGTTAGGTCCTGGTGACCTCCTTCACAGCACCTGTCATCCCGTCACTGGTGACACAATCTGCCTCCTGGTTCTCCTCAGGGAGACTCCTCCTCAGTCCACTTAACGTTTACTTCTGGGGGTCTGGTCACATGCAGCTGTCTGCCTCCCGTGGGGTTTATACCTAAAGAGCAAGGTCTGTCTCCTGTCTCTTTACGCCTATAAGAACCAGGCTGCACATTAGCTTGGTAATGATGAGTTTGGGATGACCCTGAAGAATCTTCCCTTCCACACTAATCAAAAATGAGCTCAGGGACTGGGGGGCCGAAGGGCCAGGAGACAAGAAGCTAAGAAGCTAAGATGACCGAACATTCTGGTCTGGTCAGAGCCCTGAGGCCCATCAGTGGCTCGATCTCCAATTAGTGTTGGGCCTCCAGGTGGGAGTTCCAGGCTCAGGCTCCTTGGAAGGTGAAGCTTTATGCCTCTTCAAGCCCTGATTTTGACTGGCTACCTCCCCAAATGCTGAGGACAGGGTGAGATCAGGTCCTCAGTCAGCTGCAGCTCTGCGGAAGAAAACAGGGAGTCAGAGGGGACTGGTCTGACTAGAGGAGCTCTGCTGGAGTTAAGAATTCTACATTTAAAAAGTGGATTGTACTGCTTAAGGTCAGACTTGAGCTTGCTTTGGACCTAGATTTGGGATTTGTCACTTTGCAGTGGTCCCTTTAGGTAGGGCCTTAACTTTTACTATGGAAGACATGATGTGAGTCTTGGAAGAAAGCACTCATCCAGGGGCTCAAGCCAGAAACCCATGAGGGTATCCTTGTTTCTTCCTGTTCCCTGGACTTAACAGTTCAGGCAAAACTTGCTCATTCTGTCTCCAGAACATATCTTGAATATATCGACTTCCTCCTCTCCCCACTGCCACCCCAGTCCAGGCCACTGTCGATGCTCTGTGGGGTCTCCAAGAGCCTCCCAACCAGTCTTTCTTGCTTACCCTTCCCTTTTTGCACAGCAGCAGAGCGTGGGAAAGTGGAACACACATAACTTCTAGTTAAGAATCCTGCAGATCGCTTTCTACCCAATTCCAAGTAAGACCGAGCTTCCTACAGGTAGGCCTGCAGAGCCTACCCTTCCAACCTCCAGTCCTATCACCCCCTCTGCTTCCTCACCCCGCTCCCAGAAGCTCTGCCAAGCTCCTCCCAGCACAGGACCTTTGCACACTTTGTGTCATTCTTTTTTTTTTTTTTTAAAGAAAGGCAGACTGCCACGTACAGCGCCTCATTTGGATGTGTCTGTTGTCTTGGAAGCTTGACTACCCTACGTTCTCCTACAAATGGACCTTGAGAGCTTGTTTGGAGGTTCTAGCAGGGGAGCGCAGCTACTCGTATACCCTTGACCGAAGAACGGTCCTCTCCTCTATCGGGGAAGGTCGTCCTCTTCGACCGAGCACGCAGCTTTGGGAGGGACGCACATGGAGCGGTGAGGGAGGAAGGGGACACCCGCCTAGCCAGCCAGATCAGCCGAATCAACCCTGGCAATCAATGGGGTGACAGATGTCGCAGCCAGATCGCCCTCACATCCACTTTGTGTCATTCTTGTGGCTTCTTCTGCCTTTCCCTCTGCTTTCTGGAAGGATCCTTTCTTGTCCCTCAACCTCAGGGAGGGCTTCTGGCCCACCCTCTCAAGAGACAAGAGACCTCTCAAGAGACCCTTGGTTGGTTATTGTGTCTCAGCCCCTTTCTTTCCCTCATAGCACGAATTACAATTTGTAATTGCTTTGTTTTCTTATTGTCGTCTGTCTCCCTGTTCTCCCTGCAGTGATTCCACACAGACAGGCTGAGATCCATCCTGCTATATCCCAGTACCCAGCGCCATGTCTAGGCACCGAGCAGATGTTCTCAAAAATCCTCTTCAGCAGAAAAGCCTTTCTGGCTTCTGGTTCTCCAACAGTCAGGAACTCTCTACTTGCTTTTCAATTTTGATCCTCAGGCAACGTTTCTGCTCATTAACAAGTAACTCTTCTTTGGGTCTATGGCTGAGAACAGAACAGGAGAGCTCAGGCAGCCTGCCAACATGGGCTTGTGTGGGGATCACCTTCCAGTGGAATCAAGGCACATCTCAACTCTAAACCTGGAGACGTCATTCTAGGCCTCTGTCCCGGTGCCCAGCTCTGCTGCCAGAGGCCTTGGGGTTTCCGGAGCTTTTTATGATACAAGACGCCACTTGCCCTCCTCTACCCCTAATGCTCCAAGCCCTTCTGTGAGGCCCCACCAAGCCTGAGCCCTTACCTCCTGGTGGCTTTCAAGCTGAGGCCACACCAAAAGGAGGAGCTGGGGTGGTGGAGGTGAGCCTCAGGGCTGAGCCAGGGGAGGGATGGGGAAGGCTGGGGCAGCCCGGGAGGCTCGCGTGGTGAGAGGGCGCAGGCTGGCAGAAAGCCCCCAGGGCTGCTGGGCGCTGCCCAGCACGTGAGTAGGAAGAGGGGTGTGAGGGCACAGTTCGAAAGCAGCATTTACTTTGGTTTTCACTTCTCCAATGCCCCGGGACCTTTGAAAAGTTCTAGCTATGGGTCTTGTGCACAGCCGCCATCACTCCTCCTTCAGCCACTGCAACAGCTGAGGCGTGTAGTAGGTGATGATGATGTCGGCACCTGTGGGGGGACAGAAGCAGGAAGCGGGGAGGGGTCGGGCATCAGCTCTGGGCACACCTTCAGGGAGTCCAGGGCCAAGGAGGGGGCAGGCGGCTACCATGAAGAGGCACAGCCCGCGGGCGTCACCACGTTAAGGCTGAGCCCACGTGCTGTGTGACCCTGGGCAGGTCATTCTCTCTTGCTGGCCCTCAGTTCGCCAATGTATAAAACACACAGTGGGAGAAATGAGTACGTGGCAAGGGCCCTTCCCGTGTTGCGTGCGTGCCAACACCACCGGCTCCTGTCTGTGGAGTGACGAGCATATGCCCGTGACACGTATCATCGCCCGCAGTTCTCCAGACAACACGCCTCGGCTATTCGGTCCCCGGTTTGCAGACAAGGACACTGAGTGCGCGAAGCTGGCTTGGCTAAGGTCTCGACACCAAAAAAGTCACCGAGGGCTCTGCTTTCTTCACTGTGGCACGTTTGCTCCACGGCCCCTCCTGGTATTCCCAGGCGTCTCATGACTTTATTTCCCCACAAAGTGCCCAGCAGCCCCATGGCACAGGTCAGAAAACCCTGGCCCCGCCTGTTTACCTGCGCGGCGGAAGGCAGTCATGGCCTCCAGAACAGCGGCCTTGAGATCAAACGCCCCGGCCCGGGCTCCGTGCCACAGCATGGCGAACTCTCCGGAAACGTGGTACACAGCAAGAGGGAGCTCAGGGTGCTGCCAAAAAGCAGGGGTGGGCAGACAGGTGGAACCTCCAGGAGTGTCCCTTCTGCCTTGCCCAACCTGTGAGCATCTGGGGCCCCGTGCTCCGTGTCACTACTTTTGGCAGCCAGGCCCAGTCTTTTTTTTTTTTTTTTTTAAAGATTTATTTATTTTAGAGAGGGGTGGGGGCAGAGGGAGAGAGAGAATCCCAAGCAGACTCCCCACTGAGTGCGGAGTCTGATGCTCAATCCACTATCTTGAGACCATGACCCGAGCCAAAACCAAGAGTCAGATGCTCAACCCCTGAGTCCCTCAGGCACTCCAGGCCGCCCCACTCTTGAACTGGGAGCCCAGCTCAAAGGCTCTAGCCAGCCCTGGGGCAGATGCCCTTGGTGGGTCCTGGGCAGGGATGTGGTGGTAGGATTCCTGCTCAGGAACCCAGAGAGTCTGTGGTCTCTGAGTCTGGGATCCCAGAGCCTGTGGACAAACTCACTCTTCTCCCTGGGCCCTGGCTTCTCTCTGCTCTGCCTGCTCACCTTGTCCTTCACCTCCCGCACGATGTCCAGGTAGGGCATTCCGGGCTTCACCATGAGCATATCGGCTCCTTCCCGTACGTCCCGGGCCTAAGGGTTGAAATATTATGTGGGGAGCGCCCAGGAGGCAAGATGGGAATGGCCCAGTCAGTGGGCTTAAGCTCTGGTCGCTCACCACTGCTCGGAGGGCCAGGCCTCGTGCTCCCGGCGGCAGCTGGTAGCAGCGGCGGTCTCCAAAAGCTGGGCTGGACTGAGCCGCGTCCCTGGGAAGAGGAGGCATCAGCGAGGGGGTGGGAGGGGGTCCAGCTTTGGGTGAATGGGTGAGGGGTTTGAAAGCAGACCCCTACCAATCCCCACTCACCGGAAAGGTCCGTAGAAACAGGATGCAAATTTGGCACTATAGCTCATCACTGATACCTATGGGGAGACAACGGGGGTCAAGGTTCAGGCATCCCAGGGTGGAGGGACAGGGAGAGGAAAGTTGTAGGCTGGGAAGTAGAATGCTTGTGGTCTAGTCCCATTAAAGCTCTGGGCCTTGATTTTCCTATGGGAGGTGCGGAGGTTGAGATGGATCTCAAAGGCCCCGTCCAGGGCTGTTTTCACTTCCGTGACTCTAGGCAGGTGTAGGGGCAGGGCTGGTCCAGACTCTCTCTGTGCCTTTCCCCCACCCCTTGCCACACTCCCCACTCCTACCCTGTTGCCAAGTCCATGGGCCATCAGGGCCTCCTTGATGGCTTCCACGCGTCCATCCATCATGTCCGACGGGGCGACCACCTGACATCCTGAGGGGCAGAGGGTGGCCTTCAGAACCCCGGGAGCCTGCTATCCACTCTGACCCAGAGTTCCTCCTCTCTGCCTGTGGCTCACTCACCTGCCTTGGCGTAGGCCAGTGCCACTTCTGCCAGCCGCTGGCGGCTCTCCTCTGCCTGGAATGCCCCATTCTTGCTCAGCAGCCCTGCAGGACAGACAGCTGGCTTTGGGGGGGCATCTCAGTCCCTGGCCCATCCCCCCCGGAGGAGGACTAGGTGGGGTGGGGGGTGCAGGCGGCAGCAGGGCTGGTGCAGGGAGGGAGCTCACCACAGTGGCCATGAGAGGTGTAGGGGCACAAGCAGACATCGCAGGCCACCAGGAGACTGGGGAAGGTCTTGCGCAACAGGCGGATGGCCTCGATAGCCGGGGAGTCCTCAGAGTCAGCTGCAGAACCCCGCTCATCCTAGTGGCAGGGGAAGGACAAAGAGGTATGTCTGCTATGTGAGGCCCTAGAAAAGCAGGAGCCAGACCTCATGGAGACCAGCTCCTGCACGAGGACGCAGTAAGGACTGTCCCCATTTTGCACAGGGCACTTGACCTGTCAAGGTGTCACACCCCTACTTAGCTTTCTGTCCCTACACAGATGCTGTCATCAGGCAGGGGCCATGTCCCCTCACCCACACCCCAGGGCCAGCATTAGGCTGTAATGAGGGCATGGTCCGTGTGTGAGCTCAGCTCACCCTCACCCGACCCTCCCTTGTCCTCCCCTTGTTGAACTCTGCTTCTGATTCTCCACCTTGGGGACCCTGCTGGGAACTCCAAAGACCAGGACGCAGCGCAGGCCCTCTTCCACCAGGGGCTTCAGCATCTCTTCCAGCCGGTTCACCCCATACCTATGTGGAGGGGGAGCAGAGGGGCTGAAATGAGGCAAGTGGCAGGCAATGCTCCCCGCACCTCACCATCCCCCACTCTGTTAAGAGCCTAGTTGCACACGGCACCAGGAGGGCTCAAGTCTCACAGTACAGAGAGAGGTGGGAACGCACCCACCAAACAGATGGGAAAACTGAGGCCCCCAGAAGCAGAGCTATGGAACTTAGCTGTGGAAAGTTCTTACTGAACTCCCATTTGCAGCTTGGCTCTCCTTTGCAAGAGACTCTGCTATGACATTTCTGGCGATGAATGTGCCACATTCATTTATGTGGCACATTGCTTTATGTGGCTGCCTCTTCTAACTCTGGCCCTGAGAAAACTCAGTTCTCTACAGAGCTGAAGTGAGCTTCTCCAGACCTTCTACCTCTTGGGTCTGCTTCCTGGCACCTCCAGCTGGGAACTCTCTCCCTCCATCCTCCCCTGGCCCTCCCCACCACGTCTCCTACCTGGCCACTCCTGGGAGGCTGTCGATGGGCTGTACATCATCAGGAACGTCCCTGCAAGAGTGGGGCGTGGGGGTGGGCTATGGACTGGGAGCTGTGGGAAGGGCCAGTGGTGAGGGAATGACTGGGAGTGATGGCTGGGGAGATGGGAAGGTGGATGGAGGGAGGAGGCTGGGGTCCAGTGTCTAGTTCCCTGCCTGGCCAAGCCCAGGGCCTAAAATAATAGGAACAACAAGAGTGACAGTGACAACAGAGGCAACAGGACTAAAAGAACACTAATCATATGAAGGAGTCAAGCGGCTACAGACTTGGGGTTCTGAAGTCGGAAGGCCCTCTTTGCCTGCGATCCCAGCCACTTGCTGGCTGGGTGACTTTGGCCAAGTTGTACCATCTCTTTGAGCCTCAGGCCCTTCATCTGTCTTTGGATGGGTTCGTTCATTCATTCAACGAATGCTGAGTGCTTATGATGCACAGGTACTATTTACTCTCTGGAGACACAAAGTGAACAAAATAGACACAAATCCCTGTCCTCGTGGAGAGGACAGTCTAGGGGACACTATCCATATTTTCTTCACATGACAACTGTCAGGACTGAAAGAGATAATCCACGTACGCTGCTTAGCACAATACTCGGTATACAGCAAGCACTCAGTGTCAGCCACTGCTATTATGAATAATCATGACTGCCACCGCTGACACGTACATAGCTCTTTGCAATCTACAGAATGCCTTCTCAGCTTCCGTCTTCTCGCAAAAGCTCAGGATGGCAGGCCAGGGTTATAGTCCTTATTTTCCAAACGGGAAGACTTGAGCTCTTTCCAAGGTTTGTTTGGTTCTGAAGACTGTTGTCCTGAACTCACTCTCACTCTCTCACTCTCTCTCTCTCTCTCTCACACACACACACACACACACACATATACCCCTGGCAGATCAGAGGCCTGGACCATTCCTGGGGACTCACGTGACAAAGATGGGATAGATGAGGTTGGAGGCACTGAGGGGTGTGGCGGCTGCCTGCCAGGTGCGAAGCAGCGGGTGGAAGTAGCCGCTGTGCAGAACTGATTGGGGCTGCATGGCGGGCAGGGGCAACTCGGAGGCAGGCTGGTGGGCACTGTGGGCTCCTGGGGTGTCGGCTGCACGCTCAGCTCTGGGGTGGAGGGGCAGAGAGCAACAGGAGGCATGTGAGACACGGCCCCTGTCCCCAGGAGATGGTCCCATACCCCGCTTGTGCTCCTCCCAACTCCTGTCTCCCCCGTTCTCTGGCCAGAGCTGGCCAATCCCTGCTGGTCTGTGACAAGGTCAAATACAGGAAGGGACATATGCCCCTCTGGAAACTTTCTTAACTACCAGAATCAAATAATCTGAGATTTAACTTGTACTTTTTATGGTCTGTTTTTCTAAAATGACATTTGTCTAGCAATTCAATATATTTTTATTTATTTATTTTTCCAAAAGATTTCATTTATTTATTTGACGGAGAGAGGGAGATCACAAGTAGGCAGAGAGGCAGGCAGAGACAGAGGGGGAAGCAGGCTCCCCACTGAGCAGAGAGTCCAATGTGGGGCTCGATCCCAGGACCCTGAGATCATGACCTGGGCTGAAGACAGAGGCTTAACCCACTGAGCCACCCAGGCTCCCCAATACATTTTTTTTTTAAAGATTTTATTTATTTGACAGAGAGAGAGCCAGTGAGAGCAAGAACACAAGCAGGAGGAGTGGGAGAGGGAGAAGCAGGCTTCCTGCTGAGCAGGGAACCCAATGTGGGGCTCCATCCCAGGACCCTGCAATCAGGACCTGAGCCAAAGGCAGATGCTTAACTGACTGCGTCATCCAGGCGCCCCTAATACAACTTTTTAAAAATATTCTATCAAAAGGGCGCCTGGGTGGCTCAGTGGGTTAAAGCCTCTGCTTTCAGCTCAGGTCATGATCCCAGGGTCCTGGGATGGAGCCCCACATCAGGCTCTCTGCTCAGTGGGGAGCCTGCTTCCTCCTCTCTCCCCCTGCCTGCCTCTCTTGCATACTTGTAATCTCTGTCAAATAAATAAATAAAATCTTTTAAAAAAATTATATAAAAAAATCAATCTGTGATGGGTTGGAAATTAGTATGAGAAGCTGACACTTAAACTTTGTTCATTCCATGAAAAATATGCGTGTGCTTGGCAGGAATTTTAGATAAGGAGCAAGAGAAAAATCGCTGGTAATTCTACCTCTAAAGAAAAGCACTGTTAACACCTGGTACAGGGACTTCTTGTATGGCACAACACACACTAAGAGGATTAAATAGCATAGGCCTGACAGACAGGCCCCCTAGAGGGGGACCATAGGCAGGCATCTTTTCCAGCCTGAGTGCCCCCTGCCACTCCCCAAGCACCAGCCACACTTGGCCGCTCTCTGGTTTGCCCCCCCCCCCTTATCCAAAAGTTTCGTGTTCTCTGTACCACCTCCTCACCCCTAACTCCTATCTGGTGCCTCCCTTCCCTCCCCTGCTGAAGCTTCTCTTGCCCAGATCATAATCTCTCTTACATAACAGCTCTCTGTGGATACATTTCAGCTCATTCCAGGAGACAGAGCTTCTGTAGGGCATGGTCCGCAGTGAGCTCATTCCTGGACTCCCCTACCCCCCAACCCCACCCGCAGGGTAAATATTTAACTACACGAAGTACAAGACAATGCCCCGTAAGTGCCAAACAAAAGGAATGTAAGACAGAAGGAAGCTGGGGCATGCATGTGTTTCTTGAGCACCTACTGTGTGCCAGGCCATGCCAGACACCCATGCACGCGAGTTCAAGGCCCTACCCGCCCGGGCAGGTAGGGCTGCTGGAGGCTGTCTCAGACAGGAGCTGCCCCAAGTGAACTATGAGCCCTAAGGCGAGTTTGGAGGTTGGAAGAAGCTTGTTGGATGAAGGCCGGGTATGGGAGGGGTGGCTTCAATTTTGTTTCTCAGATGAGTGGGTTTGGCTTGGCAGAGGTAAGGGGGAGAATGTTCCCTCAGGAAGGGAAGAAATGGGCCAAGGAGGGGAAAGAGGAACGGGCCGGGGGCTGCTGTGAGGACTGAGGAGGCAAAGGTGATGTGTGTACCAGGGAGGGAGGGGACAAGAGGAGGCCAGACTTGAGGACAGGGAAGATGAGGAGGGGGTGGGGGAGTGGCCTGCTCAGGGCCTGGCTTTAGGAAGATAATTTTTGCAGGCAGAGCAGAGCTGAGCCAAGGAGCATAGACACTCAGAGCAGGAGTGGGGAGAGGAGAGGAGGGGAGGAAAGGGAAGGGCCATCGTAAGGCAGCCAAGAGGCTGTCTCTTGGGGCAGAGGCTCTGAGCTTGTGTGACCCAGAGGGCAATGGAGACAGAGACAAGGCAGGAAGAGGGTGGTTGGGAGCTGAGCTTCTGGAGGTGCCTGGGGAGATACCCAGTAGCCAAGTAGAGGGGGAAAGGAGCCACCGGTGTCTCCTTGTATAAATGGGACCTCAAGGCAAGGACTTATTCAAGGTTACACTTAGTGAGTTAAGAGGCTAAAACAGCAGGCCTGTGAGCATGATGTGTTCATCTTCCAGGCGGGGAGTGGGGAATGGGGGTCCTCTAGCACACTGATAAGGCCTTTCTCTCCAGTTTCTCAGGTCCCTTTAGGTCCCTCCCAAGCAGCTCAGGGGCCCATTTTTATCGATTCTCCTCCTTGGCAGGGTTGGGGTTATCAGGAGCCACACGGGGACCCACCCTCTTACCACACCCCCCACCCCCCCACCCCCCGGGCCAGCCACATCATCTGACACAGAGGCAAGTCAGGCCTCCCCAAAGGTGTCCCAACCCCCAGATGAGCAATCAGTCATCTGGGAGACAGAAAGTCCTGAGTGCCCATTTTGTGCAAGGTTGGTGGTCGGGTCTGCTAGGGGTTAGTTAGCCCAGCTCAGAGAGGTTAAGTCCTTTGCCCAAGACCACATCATTTACTCACATTGGTGAGTAAATGAGCCCGAAATTGAATCTGTTCTAGACAATGAGTACACGGTCTTATCTACCATATCCCATAATCCTTGGTTCCGCAAGCATCTCTCTGCCTCTATTATCCGCCTTGTGGGTGGGAGAGATGGAGAATACATGAGAGAAAAATATACTGAGCGTGATGTTATGTGCTGGGCACTGGACTAGGTACTTTTAGATTTAATTAATTAATTAATTAATTAAATTATGTGACAGAGATCACAAGTAGGCAGAGAGGCAGGCAGAGAGAGAGGAGGAAGCAGGCTCCCTGCTGAGCAGAGAGCCCGATGTGGGGCTCGATCCCAGGACCCTGGGATCATGACCTGAGCTGAAGGCAGAGGCTTTAACCCACTGAGCCACCCAGGCGCCCCTGGGACTAGGTACTTTTATATGCATTATCTCATTTCACTGCAGAGACCCTTCCAACTTTCAGTGATAAGTAAATGGAGGCTCTGAGAGGTTAAGTGACTTGCTCCATGTCATTCTGGAGAGTCAAGCTGGATTTTGAACATGCCTCTGATTCACTTCCCAGAGAACAACCTTTATAGCACCTGGCTTCTGGAATCCAAAGCTGCATTCTAGTGACCTCAGGTCCCCATCTGTTTTAGAAGGTTGGGCGAGCACAGGCCTCCTGCTTATCAGAAGCAGCAGAGCAGGCCTGCCTAAGAGCTTCACAGCTCCAATTTTACCATGGGGGTGGGAGGGGGGCAAGGGGGAAGGGTGAGAGTGAGAAGGAGGCTTGACTAGGGCAATTCTACTTGCATCTGTTTAATTTTAGGGTTTAGGGAGAGATCTACTTTGAGAAACGGGTGTCAGTGCTGAGAAAAATTTTAAAATGTTGAAAATCACCAATCCTGTTCATCTCTTAGATTCTCAAGTGGAAAATGAGGTGCAGAGAGGCAACAGGACTTGTTTGACATTGAGCCATAAGTTGGGTGCAGAGCTGGCCGCCCTGACCATGAATCTCCTGCCTTCTAGTCCAGTGCCCTGTCACCTCAACCACACATAGTCATTCTGTTACAACAGGCACTTAATAAATATCTGTGGAATAGAAAAACTGCCCCCGAGCCAGAGCTACCTATTTGCAGAGCCAAATCCATGCTAAGGCCTTGCTCTGAAAACAGTCCCTCAAGACTGGGAGATTTCCACACACTTGGGTTCGTGGGCATTTCTTCCAAGTTAAGGGAGCCTCCAAGCCACAATCCTGTGACACCTCACTGAAGACAGCAGCAAGTCACCATGGGACCCAGCACCTGTGCTCACCCACATGAGAACAGGTTAGTTTAGCTGGATGGCAGGACAAGGCGGTGCAGAAAGAACCTTATTTTGGGGTCACACAATCCCATGTCTTTTCTGTGCTGTGTGACTTTGGGCAAGGCTGCTGGCCTTTCAGAATCTTTATTTCATAATCTATAAAATGGGAATGATACTATCAACTTGCAAAGCTGTGGAAATCAGATTAGAGATAGGAGGTATGTGCCTGACATCGGGTAGCAGCCCGAACATGTAGCTATTTTTATCATAAGGAGCAGAAGGGAGCTGGAAATATCACCCCCTACCCCAAGTCCACACAGCTGTGCCTTCTGCTCCACTCCCAGGAGGGAGAACTTTCACTCAAACCTGCATCGCCTTAGGGTCTTCCCAGATATCTCAGGTGGGGTCCCTGCTTTCCAGCAGCTTCTGTGGTGAGAACTAATCCAGATAGATGCAGAGGCAGAGGGGTGGACTAGATGCTATCTATGGGAGTGGCCTGTGTCTCCAGAGGTCAAGCTTGGCTTCATGAGAGAGGCAGGTTTGCAGACTGATTATGCCTTCCTTAGAAGGCAACTTCCCCAATCTGGGAGTAACTACGTTGGGCCCCAAGAGCTGCCACTGTGGGAAGGAGGGTTAGAAGGAGCTGCAAGGCCTGAACCATTACTATCATGCTGTGCTCTGCTGAGGATTTCAGAGGCTGTGCTCTTGGCGCAGACAGCTGGGAGCTGCTGCCAGCTCTGGCAGGCCCAGCTGCTAGCTGGGGAGGAGGCAGTCAGGAGGGCCACCTATGGTAGAAGGTGACCAGGGCTGAGAAATCCAAAACCCCAGAAGGGCCCAGGATAGCAGCTGTCAGGCAGTTCTGAAAGGGGACCAACTAACTCCCTGTTTATTCAACCTGCATTTCCTGAATCTCTACCCTGGGTCTGCCCCAATGCTAGATACAGGGGTTAAAGAGAAGCATGAGACCCAGGCCTTGACCTAGGGCTTTGAAGAGCCCAACCTTTTCTGGGTTTAGCCATCTGGAGCTATAGGGAGAATCTGCCAGTTCCAGACTCCTAAAACATCTTGGCTAAGAGGATCCTTAAAGCTGTTGATTACATCATTGAAATTGATGGTGAAACTGGTCTCAGAGAAAGGCAGACACTAGCTCAAGATCAGGCAAGAGGTCAGCGGCAGATCTGGGGCTAGAATCAGGGTCTTCAGAAGCCCAGCTCTCAGTACCCACCTTGATACTTCAAGTAGATTTCAAAGCTGTGCTTACCAGCAGAGGTGGGCTTGTGGAGAACTATGGCTGAAAGGGGGGTGGGGGAGGAAGGAAATAGAATGTTGACTTTGGACTTGGCTGCAATTGGCAGCCTGATGGCTAAGCGTATAGGTTGGACTCTGCAGACGTGTGTTCAAATCCTGATTCTGTCACTTTCTAGCTGAGCGATCTCGGTTTCTGCACCTGGTAAACGGCGACTTGAACAGACCTCAAGGTCGGCTGTAGACTTAATGGGCCAATGGATGTGACCTATGTTTAAGTCTAGCACAAAGCGGCTGTTACTGACTCCACTTCCCTCCCCCGTCCTTCGAGGCACTTTGGGCTCCGTACTGATGGAGAATGCCCTAGGCGTCTCCAAGGGAGTGGACCCCAGAGAGGGGAGGCAGAGCCCAGAGCCGAGCCCCCAAGCGTACAGCTACGCGGGGACCCCAATCCCGGCTGCAGCCGGGCAATCTAAGACTCCAAACGGGGGCTCCACAAGGACTCTGTCCCCGGCTGCGCCGCCAGCGCTTCAGGCGCGCACAGCACGTTGGGACCTGGGGACAAGGGACTCTTGGTGCCACAGTCCCCCCCTCCAAGTCCGCCATCTCCCCGAGTCCGCTCCCCACTCACCTGGTTCCTCAAGGGCTCCCAGAGGCTGCTCCCGCCACCACCGTAGCGCATTCTAGTCTCCCGGGGCCCACGTGGGGGCGGGGCGGCTCACCCGGAAACAGCCCTCCCCCCTTGCAGCCCGCCCGGACCAGCGTGCAAGCCACACCCCCTGCGGGCACTTTGCCCGCGGGCTGGTCAACTCGGGCCGCGGCTCCGCCCACGCCCCTCGAGGCCTGGCCAATCGGGTGTGCGGAAGGGCGGGCGGGTCCGCGCCCCGCCCCTCTAGGGGCCAGAACTTGAGCGGCGGAAGGCTCACCGGAGCCCACGTTTGGGGCGGTGCGGGCGGGGTCGCTGTGAGCTCGTCTCAGAGGCGATTACGCTCTTTGGCGTCCTCCTCTTCCCAGCCTAGCGCATACTTGGCGGTGGTTAGTTGTTGAAAGAATAATCGGGTGTCAAGGACATTAAAACAACACCTTAATGCCTAACACAATAGCTAAGTTCATTTTTGCAGACAGTATTTTAAAGCTGTTGAGTTCAGCACCAGGCTGCCTTCCAGGTTTTCAGAGAAAATTAATTCCAGAGTAATTACTCAGGGCCAGCTCTGTGCCATGGATTGAGAGATGTGATGTGAAAGACTCCGAAAAAGCTCTTGAGTCTGATAGGGGCATCAAACCGACCTAGGATGGGTACAGCGCAAAATTTGACTAAAGGTCTGTGCGGGGTTTGGGGAGTCTGTGCAAGGGCCGGAGGGAACTGGTGAGGCTTTTGGGGCTTGGGTGACCTAGTAGTATTGGGGGGGTGAAGTAGGGGTGTAGATCGGTACCCTAGCTGAGGAATGCCTTTATAAAGATGCATCAGGGATTGGAGGAAAACTGACTCTGACTTGCTGAAGAGGCCAGTGGGCTGGTTATTACACCTCCTCTAAGATTTTATTTCTCAAAATTGGTACTCCAAACCTGTTTTATACCTCTTTATATTTCAAGTTAAAACAGCACAAAGGCCTAATGCATGCTAGGGGAATATGACCTGTGTAATTTCCAGCTACTAGAGTTCTGATCTGTGGTCAAATAAGGGAAATGGTGGAAATGAAGTCATATTTTTTGTGCATTTGAGTCAGGGACAGTACCATGCGTTTAACATTCACTTATTTAATTTTGATGACAACTATGTTACTATCCTCATTTTACAGACTGGGAAGACAGTCTCCAGGGAGATTAAATAATATGCCCCATGTCACACTGGACTTTCTCTGCAATGCCTGCTAGTCAGGTTCCTTCAACTCATAGGGGTAATTTGGATTCCCTGCTCATTTCTTTCATGACACCTGTTCCATCTGAGTTTATCGGTAACTAAGCGTAATTTAGGACCCTCTACTTCAGAGAACCCAAAAAGAGTGAAAAATTTAAGAATCCTGCTGTTTGTTGTAATCTGTTTTTCACATGTTTCTCTTATTCTTGGCGGAAAGACCTGTTTCCATTCTCTACCCGACCCCAAGTTGTTGAAAACAATTTTACCTTCGTCTCTCAGTCTTATCCACAAAAAGTATTGTGAATGCAACAATATGAATAAATCTTAAACATTATGTTAGGCAAAAGGAGTCAGACACAAGAATACATATTGTATGACTTCGTTTATATGAAATACAAAGCAGGCAAAATTCACTTGTGCTATTGGAAGTCAGGACAGCGATTACCATTGGGGAAGACAGGAAGTGCCCAGATGGGAGGCCACAGGGGCTTATTAGGGTGCTAGTCATGCTGTTTATTGATCTGAGTGCGAGTTACATGGATGCCTGTGCAAATTCATCAAGCCCTACATTTATCTGCACCACTTGGTATTTATACTTTAATAAAAAGTGAAAAACAAAACAAAATAACCCACAAAATTCAAAAAACCTACCGAACTATTGTGAATGCTTCCCAGGTAGGTATAGAGCATTGTGCTAAATGCTCTGAAGTGTATTAAAATAGAGATGAGGGGTTGCCAGGGGCTAGAGGGAGGGAAGCATGGGGAATAAGTGCTTGACAGGTACAGGGTTTTATTTTGGGGTGATGAAAATGTTTTGGAACTAGATAGAAGTAATGGTTGTACAACATTGTGAATGTGCTAAATGCCCTGAATTGGTCATTTAAAAATGGTTAATTTGGGACGCCTGGGTGGCTCAGTTGGTTACGCGGCTGCTTTAGGCTCAGGTCATGATCCCAGCGTCCTGGGATCGAGTCCCGCATCGGGCCGGCTCCTTGCTCGGCAGGGAGCCTGCTTCTCCCTCTGCCTGCCACTCTGTCTGCCTGTGCTCGCTCTCTCTCTCTCCCCCTCTCTCTGACAAATAAATAAATTTAAAAAAATTAAAAAAAAAAAAAGGTTAAAAAAAAAAAAAAAGGTTAATTTTATGTTCTGTGAATATCATCTCAACTAAAAGATCAAATTGGGGGTGCCTGGGTGGCTCATTCAGTTGGGCAGCTGACTCTTGGTTTCTGCTCAGGTCATGATCTTAGGGCTGGCGTCGGGCTCCACACTCAACAGGGAGTCTGTTGGCGATTCTCTCCCTCTCCTTCTGCCCCTCCTCCTGCTCATTTGCTTGCACTCTCAAAAAAAAAAAGCTTTTATTTTTTTGAAATAGATTGAGACAGGATTTGACACAGGTTACAACAAACAGCAGCTTTCTTAAATTTTTCACTCTTTGGGGACTTTTTTTAAAAAAAGTTTTATTTATTTATTAGAGAGAATGAGAGGGAGAGAGCAGGAGAAGGGGGAGGGTGGAAGGAGATGCAGACTCCTTGTGACTCGGGACTAGATCCTGGAACTCCAGGATTATGACCTGAGCCA
Organism: Mellivora capensis; assembly: GCA_004024625.1. NCBI lineage: Eukaryota > Metazoa > Chordata > Mammalia > Carnivora > Mustelidae > Mellivora > Mellivora capensis. The sequence goes on from PISX010007366.1 coordinate 67,291, forward strand.
AAGGCAGTTGCCCAAGCAACTGAGACACCCAGGGGCCCGCAGATAAATTAAAATCTTAAAACAACAGCAACAACAACAACAACCATGATTTAAAAGAAAAGATAAGGGACGCCTGGGTGGCTCCGACCCGGGATCGAGTCCCACATCAGGCTCCCAGCTCCACGGGGAGTTTGCTTCTCCCTCTGACCTTCTCCTCGCTCATGCTCTCTCTCAAATAAATAAATAAAATCTTAAAAAAAAAAAAAAAAGAAAAGATAAAATCGGCTCACTGAATGCAATGTAGTATTCTGGAATGGCTCCTGGAACAAAAAAGGCCGTTAGCAGAAAACCTGGTGAAATACAAACAGTTTGGTATTTGGTAGCTTTTTTCTCAGTTTTGACAAATGTACTGTGGTTACATAAGACATCAACATCAACATGAGGGAAAGCTAGGTGAATTACACGGGAACTCTCTGCGCTCTGCAACTTTTCTGAAAACTAAAATTGTTCCAAAGTAAAAAGTTCACTAAAGAAAAAAATGAGAAGCAAGGCCTAGAGCCACTAGAACAGGATCCTAGCTTTCATAAGTTAGTGGTAAGATCTTGAGCAAGTCACTTCTCCGTGATGAGCCCTAGTCTCTCATCAGCAAGAATAGGATTAGGCTCCAAAAGTAATTTTTTTAAGATTTTATTTATTCATTTGAGTGAGTGAGAAAGAGTACACGTGCACAAGTTGGGGGAGGGGCAGAGGGAGAGGGGGAAACAGAATCCCCACCAAGTGGGGAACCCCATACAGGGCTGGATCCCAGGACACTGAGATCATGATCTAAGCCGAAGTTGGGTGCTTAACCAACTGAGCCACCCAGGTGCCCCAGTAATTTTTTCTTTTTTTTTTTTTTCTGCTAAGTAATCTTTATACCCAACATGGGTCTCAAACTTATAAGATCAAGAGTTGCATGCTTTGCTGAACCAGCCAGATGCCCCTGCAAACATAACTTTGCATGGGTAAAAATGGTAACCTTCCCACTCTCCGAATCCAGATCAGAATCTCTAGGCATGAAGGCTTATAAAAGATATTTTTGCCTTAACCTAGTAGGCAACCTTCAAACTTCAGATACCAGTATAGGAAAAGATAAAGGTGTGCTTGGAAAAGACTGGTTGATAACCTCAGATTCTTCCCAGTTTTTTGTTTGTTTTTAAGAAGTTGCTACACCCAACATGGGGCTCAAACTTACCTCAAGGTCAAGACTCACAGGTTCCACCAACTGAACCAGCCAGGCACCTCTTAAATTTTGCAGTTTTAAGTCGTACTTCCCATTCTCAGGAAACATGGTTTTCTTAGGCAGACAAAGTTTGGGAAGACGTAAAGCCATATGGAGGGAGAGTTCTTTTGGGATTCACTGACAGGAAACTTACAATGAAGTAGAAACAGACTGGAGTAGATGAGAAGGCAAGCCTCCTCAAACAGGTTTTGCATACCAGGTCTAAGTATGGATTTAATGGTAAGCAGTGAGGGACTAGAATATAGCAAAGTTCCAGGAAGATCTGTGTGGCAAACGGTACACAGGGGAAGCTGGGGCAAGCAGAGATGTGGCAGGAAACAGCTCAAAGGAAGCCACAGGAGTTGAGATGGGACTTGAGAGCTTAGCTGAGTGGTACTCATGGGAATTAAGAATGGATGTTTCTGTTCTGGAGAAGGGAAAAGCCACCAGATATAATGACTATTGGGGTTGCAACTGTATGAAATGTTATTCATAAATTCATGATTTGAAAAAGTTTTATAGATTAGAGGTAATACAGCATTGTAGTTGACATCATGAAGGTAAAGGTAGTTCTCCTTGATAGGATTTCAGAGTTCATACTTGAAAGCATTTAGAACAGTACCAGACACATAGTAGGTACTCAATAAACGTTGAGTCATAGAGCAACTAGTAACACACAGGGTGCCCAGCAGAGCCATGGAAAGCTCTTGCTGTGGTTGAAGAGCAGCATCTGCTGGTCATCCAAGGCAACGCAGGTTCCCATATTTCCAAAGATCTGGCCCAGTCCATATTCCAAAAACTATATACAGGCATGATCAGTGCATCCTCCTCAAAAGCCTACCATAAACAAGCAGGATGAAACAGGAGTCATTACTTTTAACAAGAATGTTCTTTATTTGTACAAAGCATAATTTTCCTCAACATTCTTCACTCATTTGTCAACAAATGTATTCATTTAACAAATTAACAGTGTCAAACTACACACATTTGACTACCTGTCACCATCCAAGCGCTCAACTTAGAGACAAACAAAAAAGTGCTCGGAGCACCAAATATCAAGAGAAAGAAAAAAAACAACTAGAAGAAAGGTCAACAGAGTCACTTCAGAAGCAGTTAAACAGGATGGTTTTTTGCAGTGGGGATTAGATTCCTGAGCACCATCAGATTTCTGCACTTTGGGACATTAAGCAGTTTATCAAAGTTCCTGGGTTGGCAGACGTGAGAAATGGAGGGAGAAAGTGGGAACTGGGAACAGAGGAGAGGCAGAAGAGAGACAGGAAAGGAGAAGCACAGAGGGAGAAAGATGTGCCTAGAAGAAATAAAGTTCGAAACTTGTCATGAATTGGAAGAATGAAAAACGAGAGCCACAAGCCTGGGAAATGGACTACAAGAAGAGAAAGTCTGGAATTTTATACCTTCCAGGAGGTGACCATAAATCCTAAAAAGTCATACAGTGGTAGGCAGTGAGGTGCACCTAAGACTAAACCATCTTTTTGTTTTGTTTTGTGGTAAAAGTAAGATATTGGCACACTTGCTTGACTAATTCCATTCTACATGGCTGATTTAAAAGCATATGTGCCCAGAGTGCAGCCACCCCAGCAGGTCAAATGCCTATCAGGCAAGATAGAGGAGCTCCGAGCCAAGTGGGTCTGGAGAAATAAAAATTCAATTAATGTTACTGTCAAGTGAAGGGACAACAGATTTCATTCTTCCCCCGTAACCTTTTAGTAGTTTCCTAAAGCTAAACACATTCTGACCACTTTAATAAGCCAGTATTGCCAAATCTTGCACAATCAAAACAGGTTGAGCATGCTCAAAGCCCCAACTTTTTCCAAGCTTTGACTACCTCTGTGATCTGGGACACAGCAGGCGGCATGGGAGTCGTTACTCCTTTTTGGGGGGATGTTAGGAAGGGAACTGGGGATCAAAAACCACCTAACCATACAAGTAAACAAAAGAGATCAACTTGACTAATCAAATTAGCCACTCAGAATCCCTCTTGCCAAAAGTCATTACCTTCAGACCGATTCGGCAAAATGGGATTCCGCTACTCTAATGGAAGCGCTGGTTTTGATAATTTTAGTTGGTTAATAGTTTTGATCTTCTCAGGCTCTTCTGGCTGAGATTACTCTTCCCAGCCGGAAAAAGCTTCTCACAAACGCACCACTTTTCAGGGTGGTACCTTCCAAGGTGCCACAGTCTTCCTGTCCCATTAGTTGTCCACTTCCTCCTCTTCATTCTGTTCCTCTTCTTCCAGCCTTTCCTCGTCTTCCTCATTGTCCTCATCCCTGCTCTTGTCTTGCTCTTCTGCATCTGTTTTCTTGTCTTTGTCCTTCTTCTTTTGCTCTGAAGCTTCCTTTTTGCCTTTCTGCTCTCTCCTATATGCTGTAAGGAGGAAGGTGGGGGTGAGGAGGCAGGGCTGAACCCAACAGACCACAGCAGCTAACTCCACTGAAGGGCTGGGGCAGAGGACACATAACCGGCTCAGCATCACAGATCAGATCTGAGGCGGCGCCACCTGAACTGATTCTGAGTCACATCCAGTACTTGCTTCCTGCTCTTACAGGGCCGCAAGCTGAGAAGACTCAGGGCCAGGTGAGCAGGTCACAAAAGACGAACATCTTTTACTTGGCTCTACAAAGGAAAAGGGCCATTACCTTCCAGAGCTTCCTTCAACGGGGTAACGAACCGCTGGAACTCCATCTCTTCCATGGCTGAGAGCACGTCGCTGGCATTGAGTGTCTTGCGTTTCCCTTTCATCGCGAAGTTGTTGGCACTGAAAAAAAAAAAAAGAAAAAGAAAAGATGAAAGGCCGTCGGGGGTCTTTCAGACCCACTCTTGTCCCGTTAGGGGTAGAAAGGGGGCACCAGAGAACCCTCCGCACTGAGGTAGGGCACAACCGTCGGGGTTTGAGGGATTCCAGGCCGGGGGGGGGGGGGGGGGGGGGGGGGTGGTCTCTGCGGTTCCCTTATGCCCCAGGCCCAGCTAAGCTCTGGCTCGCTCAGCCCGCCTCACCAGGAAGTGGCGTACAGCACGAAGACGCTGGCGGCGCGGGAGATGGCGCTGCGGGCCTCCTTGGAGATGTTGACACCGTCCGGGAGCTGTGAAAAGAGCATGGGTGAGTAAAGCTACCAGCCCAACACCTGCTTCCCCAGCGGCCCGCCCGTCCGCCCCTTGCCCATCCGCCAGCCAGAGCTGCCCACCGCTTCCTTGATGATCCTGGTGATGACGGCATTGGGCAGGTTTAGGTCCTCGGGCCTCTCCGCCATTGCCGACGGCGCCGAGGCCCGCGCCTCCGTCTCAATCCTCTTCCTCAGGCCGCCACGGCGTCCGGACTTCCCGCGTCGCCACAGTCTGACCCAAAGCGGCTTCCGTCCCGCCCCACCTCGCCCCCACTGTGTCCCATAGTGCCCCGCGCGCCACAGCCGCCTTCTTCACCCAGCCCCGCCTCCGCCTCGAGTCGTCCATGCATCCAAACTTTCCACGTCGCAACGGTTTTGGCCCTCTCGGGCTTCCGTCCAATCCCACCGGGACCCAGAGAGCGTCCCTTCCCAAGCTCGTTTTCTCGCTTCTTGCCTTCACCACGTCTGGAGACGTCTCATCAGATCAAGTATGGCTCACTGGAGCTTCCGTCCTTTCCCCACAGTGCTCTGCGCCGCTGCCTGGCAACGGCCCTTGCTTGACGGCTAGCGTGGGAGACGGAGGCGTGGACTGAGCGGACGGGGCGGGGCTCCTTCCGACGTAGGGCGGGGGCGGCATCCCACCACCTCTCCCAGGTGGCCCGAGGGGGGGGGGCCCTGTTTTCCCAGTGGGTTTGGGCTTTCCGGCAGTTTGGCGTGGCCCTTGCTGGCGCGGCCCGCCGAGACCGAACTCTTTCACTTCACTCTTCTGGAACGAAGCGGGTATTTTTTTCAGTTCTGCGGGAACTGATGTCCATCTTTAATCTTTTCACACCTCCCAACTTCGTAATAGTCGCATTAAGGATAATTGTCGCCTAGAACGGTTAACGCAAACTCCTTTGCCAGTACAGCGCTAATGCTGGTGACAGGAATGGGCATGACTAGCCCTCGGGCCCCAGTTCGGGCTGGTCAGGTAGCGAAAGGGCAGCAAGCAGCGGGTTGTAAGGATAACGCGACATTGCATTCCATTAAAAAGCAAACCCTGTTAAAATTGTTTTTTTAGTTCATTGACTTAATGCATCATATATCTCGGTCAAAAGCATTAACATGGTTTTGCAGTGGCTTTGGAGTTGTATCATTTTCATGTATGTGGGTAGAAATTGTTCTCAATCCCAACCGAGCATGAATGCTTTTTTTCTTGAAACATGCTGTCTCGTGTCACCCTTAACATTCCTGCTTTTAATTTTTATTATTTAAGATTTTTATTTATTTATTTGACAGACACACTACAGAAAGGGAACACAAGCAGGAAGAGTGGGAGAGGGAGAAGCAAGCTTTCTGTGGAGCAGGGAGCCCCACGTGGCACTGGATCCCAGGACCGTGGGTTCATGACCGGAGCCACTCAGGCGCCCGTTTCCTGCTTTTTTTTTTTTTAAGTATTTACTTATTTTGAGTAGTTCTACAGGCAAGGTAGGGCTGGAGCTCATGACCAGAGATCAAGGGTCACAAGCTTTACCTTTTGAGCCAATCAGGCATCCCAATTTTCCAGCTTTTGACAGGAGACAGGAGTACAAATTCTTCCCTATTATGAGAAAAACAACAGCAAACACGGTGATAAATGGCAACTGAAACTGCATTAGTTAGAGATTATAGGGTTTGGTGGGGGAACTCACCATTTGGAGAAAACAGGTCTGGTTTAAGATACCAGGAGACACTCCCCTCTATCCAATTGCTGTCTAGTTGGAATTAGGACCCCTGTGTTGTCAAATATTTTGATCTTTAAGAGGAACCAAAAATCTGAACACGGTGGACTATTTCCACTTTAAAAAAATAGCTGAAAATGCAGGCCAAACCAAACAAGTCATAGGGTACGTGTGGTGCCATACCAGTAGTTCATTATCTTTGGTCTAATTTATAAGCTGTTTAGAACAGGGACTTACTATGTTCATTACTGTTTTCCATGCCTGCAACAGGTCCCATCTCATATTTGGTAGTCAATAAATGTGTTGAATAAAAGGAAGAAGAAATGGATACTGTCCTTAAAAAGGGGACCTGATGTCCATCTTTAATCTTTTCTCCCCTCCCAACTTTGTAATAATTGCATTAAGGAGCAGGTGGTAGTGATTGCCTGAACTATTTCTAGAGAAACAAAGATGATACTATTGAGCCCCTATCATTTTTTTAAAGATTTTATTTATTTGGCAGACAGAGATCACAAGTAGGCAGAGAGGCAGGCAGAGAGAGAGAGGGGAAAGCAGGCTCCCCACCCAGCAGAGAGCCCGACACGGGGCTCGATCCCAGGACCCTGGAACCACAACCTGAGCCAAAGGCAGAGGCTTTAACCCACTGAGCCACCAAGGTGTCCTGCCCCTATCATATTTTATACATAAAAGTACATTATTTCTCTTAATGCTTCTACAATTCTACTTAGGGATTTCCTGTCCCCTCTTTATATGTGGAAACAAGCTGAGAGAGGGGAAATCACTTGCCTGCGACCATACAGCCAGTAGATGAAAAGCCGGAGGCCTCTAATGACAGCGTAAGTCTACTGATCTACCATTGGAGCAAACCCATTCATTTCTGGTGGGTATTTTAGCTGCCTGTGTGAGAATTGGAGCATATTGAAAAACGAAGTATGTTTTCTAAAGGCGTGAGCTATCTAAAGCCATCTTAAATTCTGTGATTATATTAGTTCTGATTTGGAGATGGTAGTATGTTCTCCCTAATGATTAATGAAGGGGAAAAGGAAAAGGGTGCTAATACTTGTTTTGAACTATATGCCAGACCTCTTAATATTCATTAACTAATCTTTGTTTGGTTGTTTTTTTTTAAGATTTTATTTATTTATTTGACAGAGATCACAACTAGGTGGAGAGGCAGGCAGAGAGAGAGGAGGAAGCAGGCTCCCTGCCAAGTAGAGAGCCCGATGCGGGGGTCGATCCCAGGATCCCGAGATCATGACCCAAGCCGAAAGCAGAGGCTTTAACCCACTGAGCCACCCAGGCACCCCCATTAACTAATCTTTGTAATGATCCTGTGAAATAGGCTTATCCTCATTTTGCAGGCGAGGAACCTATAACTCAGATTGCTTAAGACCTGGGTCACTCAGCTACTAAATGGCCAAGCAGGAGGCTTTATGAAGTTAGTCTGCTCCAAAAAAAAAGGAGTTAGTCTGCTCCAAAAACTTGCTACTCTATTTCATGCTGAGATGTCTTCATTCTTGGTTGTTATCCAGTTTTTAAAAGATTTTAATTGTAATATGGTCAACATATAGTATTGTAGTATCAGGTGCACAATTTAGTGATTCAGCAATTCTCTATATTTCTTGGTGATCACCACAATAAAAACACTCTTCATCCCTATCACCTATTTCACCCTTCCCCCCACCCACCTCCTCTCTGGTGACCATCAGTTTGTTCTCTATAGTTGAGAGTCTGGCCTATATCTTTTTGTTTGTTTCTTTGTTTCTTAAATGCAACATGAGTGAAATCCTATATTTGTCTTTCCTCTGACTGACTTATTTCACTGAGCATTGCACCCCCTGGCTCCATCCATGTTGTTGCAAATGACAAGATTTCATTCTTTTTAAAGATTGTATTTATTTGATAGAGAGGTCACAAGTAGGCAGAGAAGCAGGCAGAGAGAGAGGGGGAAGCAGGCTCCTTGCTGAGCAGAGGGCCTGACGCGGGGCTCCATCCCAGGACCCTGAGATCATGACCTGAGACCATGACCTGAAGTTTAACCTACTGAGCCAACCAGGTGCCCCAAAATTTCATTCTTTTTTAATGGCTGAGTAGCTTGTTACCCAATTCTTAATTATCCTGTGGCCATCATTTATTTATATGGGTTCACTAGAAATATTTTATGCTTTGAATTCAAATCAAGATCTGGACTGCATGACTGATGTGTAATACACTCTAATTGTATGGTTGTTACTTTAGAGGGTTAGAAAGCTACAAGATGGCTTTTGTACTAAACAATTTATAGCTATGGACTTGCCAGAGGAGAGCCAGTGGGATGAAACCACCTGCCAGCTGGCTGTTTGCCAGCATCCACAATGCTGGGCCACCATCCGCCGGATTGAGAAGGGCCACCCTCGGATCCTGGGCCCCCCGTGCAAAACAGCTCTGAATGATGAAGGTGAATTAGTCAGCCCTACTTCTCCCTTACGAGATTCTTGAACTCTTTGTGTTTGGCTCCCTTTTGACAGATTTTGTGTTTTCTTCTGGTCTGTTTTCTCAGACAAACTTCCAGTGCTCACCACTGTAAACATGGCAGATTCCTGCCTCTGGGCCAAGAGACATGCTCATCATCATTTATCAGGATTTACCTTCACCAGACCGCCCGCTCTACTATGTCCAGGCGCTAAGTTTGACTCCAAACTCCAAGGCAGGTAAATTAATCATGGAATCTTGTTTTATGAGCCTCCTATCTCAAAATTCTGGGTTGATTTCCTTTTCCTATGTAGTAGACTTTGAGAGAGCTGGATTAAAAATAAAACACTGGTTCAGTTAGAGCAAAAGGAGAGCATTAGTTGTGTGGTAGGAGTTGTTAGAATAAGGGTGTATTAGTTTTCTAGGGTCACTGTAACAAAGTATCCTCAACTGTATGGCTTAAACAACACAAATTTATTTTTTCAGTCTAGGGGCTGGAAGTTCAAGATTAGAGTGCTGATAGAGTTGTTTTCTTCTGAATCCTTTCTCCTTGGCTTGTAGGTGGCCATTTTCTCCCTGTGTCTAAACATGGTCTATTTTCTGTGTGTCTTTGTCCTAATTTCCTCTTTTACCTTTTTTTTTTTTTAAGATTTTATTCACTTATTTGAGAGAGGGAGATAGAGAAGCACTACTTGGGGGAAGGGCAGAGGGAGAGGCAGACTCCTTTCTGAGCACGGAGCCCAGTGGATGTGGGGCTCCATCCCAGGACCCTGGGATCATGACCTGAGCCAAAGACAGATACTTAACCAACTGAGCCACCCAGATGCCCTTCCTCTTTTTTTAAAAGATTTTATTCATTTATGTCTCAGAGAGAGAGAACGCGCACAAGCAGGGGGAATGGCAGACAGAGGGAGAAGCAGGCTCCCCATTGAGCAGGGAGCCCAATGTGGGATTCCATCCCAGGACACTGGGATCATGATATGAGCGGAAGGCAGATGCTTAATTGACTGAGCCAACTAACCATCCCATCCCCTTCTTTTTTTTTTTTTTTTAAGTTTTTAATTTTAAACCCTCCTACACTGTTGGTGGGAATGCAAGCTGGTGCAGCCACTCTGGAAAGCAGCATGGAGGTTCCTCAAAAAGTTGAAAATAGAGCTACAGCAATCATACTACTGGGTATTTATCCTAAAGATACAAACGTAATGATCTGAAGGGGCACGTGCACCCGAATGTTTATAGCAGCAATGTTCACAATAGCCAAACTATGGAAAGAACCTAGATGTCCATCAACAGATGAATGGATAAAGATGAGGTGGTATAGGGGCACCTGGGTGGCTCAGTGGGTTAAAGCCTCTGCCTTCAGCTCAGGTCAGGATCTCAGGGTCCTGGGATCGAGCCCCGCATGGGGCTCTCTGCTCAGCAGGGAGCCTGCTTCCCCCTCTCTCTCAGCCTGCCTCTCTGCCTACTTGTGATCTCTGTCTGCCAAATAAATAAATAAAATCTTAAAAAAAAAAAAGGTGGTATATATATACAATGGAATACTATGCAGCCACCAAAAGAAATGAAATCTTGCCATTTGTGACGACGTGGATGGAACTAGAGAGTATTGTGCTTAGCGAAATAAGTCAATCGGAGAAAGACAACTATCATATGATCTCCCTGATATGAGGAAGTTGAGAGGCAATGTGGGGGGTTTGGGGGGTAGAAAAGGAATAAATGAAACAAGATGGGATTGGGAGGGAGACAAACCATAAGAGACTCTTAATCTCACAAAACAAACTGAGAGTTGCTGGGGGGAGGGGGGTGTGGAAAGGGTGGTTGGGTTATGGACATTGGGGAGGGTATGTGCTATGGTGAGTGCTGTGAAGTGTGTAAACCTGGTGATTCACAGACCTATACCCCTGGGGCTAATAATACATTATTTGTTAAGAAAAATATAAAAAATTAAAAAAAATAAAGTTTTAAATTTTAATTCCAGTATAGTTAACACACAGTGTAATATTGGTTTCAGGTATGTGATAGAGTGATTCAACCATTCTCTGCAGTACTCAGTGCTCATCATGACAAGTGTATCCTTAATCCCTTAATTTCCTCTTTTTAACAAGAACACCAGTCATACTGGATTAGGGCCTGTCTCTATGACTTCATTTTACCCTAATTACCTCCTTAAAGACCCTATCTCCAAATACAATGGGACTCAAATTCTGAGGTATTGAGGGTTAGGATTCAGTGTAAGAATGTGGGGGGGGGGCACAATTCAGCCCACCACGGGGGGTATCTCATCAGTCTCTGCAGGTCATCTGAGCATGGTGTCCACACACACTATTTTCTTATCCTTTATTTTTAGGTGTAAAACTATTTGTAAGCTCTTGAAGGCAGAAGCAGTGGTTTCCTTTTGAATCTCCTACAAAGCCTAGGCATCCACTTAGAGTGCATTGATATGGGAAGCTAAGGGACAGGGATCTGCAGAAAACTTAGACTTGAAACATTTGGAACCCATGTGGTTTGGAAGCAAGGCACACCTAGAGGCCCTTGTACCGGATCCTTTTCTCCCATTTGATGTAAACAGCCTTTGGTGGTTTCTCCTGCTAAAGACAGTATGGGAAAGGGTAGGAGTACTTTCCGGTTCTCTAGGACTTGAACCTTGGGAAGAAGGTGGCTTCTCCCAGTCAGGGCCTATGAAGGCAAAGACCATGACCTCACTTGTGTCATCACTCATTGAATTCACAAATGTGTCTTGGTGGGGACCACTTTGCTAGGCTTTGTGGTAAACAGATTATAGTCTTTACCCCCAAAGGGCTTTCAGCCTTGCTGGGGAGGCTGAGAACCGTCCCATGTGATGAGTGTGGAGAGAGGGGGACCCCCCCGGGTGTATGGAAGCACATGGGATGGAGTCCTCACCCAGGCCACTGTCCTGCGTGCAGGTGGCACATGAACCTGGATACTGAAGTGGGAGCAGTCTGGTGAAGGGGGGCTTGCAGGTGGGAGGTGGCTGTGAGGAGAGTTCTAGACTACCGAAAGAGCATATGCCGAGGCCTGGAGGAAAGAGAAAGTTCTTTAGGTGCCAGGAGAAGGGTTCCTTGTGTGTGGAACATAAAGCAGGAACGGAACAGTGGTCAGAGCTGAGTCTGGGGAGCTGGAGTAAAAAGCAGTGGCCTGTAGCACATAAATCAGGCTAAGGAGTTGGATCTTTATCTTATACTTCTTTTCTGTATTTATTTATTCCTACACTTAATATGGTTTTTAAAAAATAAATATAATAGCAAGTGATATGAAATGTAAGGGGACAGTTTTTTTTTCATAATGTAAAATTTACCATTTTCATTGTTTTTTTTTTTTTTTTTTAAAGATTTTATTTATTTATTTGAGAGAGAGGCAGTGAGAGAGCACGAGCGAGGAGAAGGTCAGAGGGAGAAGCAGACTCCCCGTGGAGCTGGGAGCCTGATGCGGGACTCGATCCCGGGTCTCCGGGATCATGACCTGAGCCGAAGGCAGTCGTCCAACCAACTGAGCCACCCAGGCATCCCACCATTTTCATTGTTTTTAAGGATACTGTTCTGGGGCATTAAACACATCACAGTGTTGTGCAACCATCACCACCATCCATTTCCAGAACTTCTTCATCATTTCAAACAGGAACTCCATATCCATTGAACAGGGACTCCCCATTCCCTCCTCCCTCCAGCTCCTGTTAATGTCTCTTCTACTTTCTGTCTGTATGAATTTGCCCATTCTAGGTAACTCCTGTAAGTGGAATCATAAAATAGTTGTCCTTTTGTGTCTAGCTAGCTTATTTCACTTAGCATAATGGTTTCAAGTTTCATCTGTGTTGGAGCATATATCAGAGTTAAATTCCTTATTAAGGCTGAAAAATATTCCATTTTACGTAAATACTACGTTTGGTTTATTTAACGTGCTCTACAGCGAAGGTACTCAGCTTTTCTTGGTGGTGACATATCTGTCTGTAGTTGGAGAGAGAGAGGCACAGGCCGGGCATTCAATTTGGTGCAACAAATAGTTGTCAAGTGTTTGCAGTGTGCAATGTCTGTTTGGGAGCTATTCCAGAACAAACAAACAGAACTTAAGCAAATGGGGAGATCCTACATCGGAAAGTATTAAGCCCCAGGTTTTCTGTGGATAAGCAGAAGGCTTTTCCTTGTAGCACTAACTGCCATCCCCATAGCTCTTTTGTGTCTCAGTGTCATGTTCAGAAACTTTTTTTAGGCCTCAGAAGGACTTACCTGACAAAGATTTAATCGACCGTCCCGAGAGATCTCCTAAAGTAAATCACAGATTAAAAAAGGTACTTCTTCAGCATTTCCTCTTTACTGATGGGAATAAAACATTTGCCTCTGTTTAACGTTCAGGATGACTATAATCTGAATAAGGATAATGGTAACTCTCTAACATTGGGCCCTTAAGTGTATGCTAGGCTCTGTCCTAATGTCTTTACGTGCTATACTGGTTCCAGAAATCCCAGATACCAGTGGGATTGATGTGTGCCTCTTTGGGATAGGTTAAGACTTTTCTGTCTGTATTCCGCATACAGCATGTTCAGCTGCTAGGTAAACCCTGTCATCATATGGGGAAATTAGAATGCTGGAATGTGACACCGAAAGTGGGCCTTCAGGTCATCTACTCTGATGACTGTTAACCTTTTTAGTTATGACCTACAGTAAGAAATACATTTTACAACAAAATAGCATAGAACAATCTTTATCCTAATTACGAGTAATGCACTCTGATATTTTCTGTCCTATTTTATTTTGCCTTTTTTTTTTTTAAGGACAGAGAGAGTGTGTGCATGTGAGCAGGGGAGGGACAGAAGGAGAGGGAGAAAGAATCCTAAGAAGGCTCCACACTCAGCATGGAGCCCAGTGCGGGGCTTGATCTCATGACCCTGAGATTGTGACCTGAGCCAAAATCAAGAGTCAGACACTTAACCGCCTGAGCTACCCAGGTGCCCCTCTGTTCTATGTATAAGCAATGTAGGCAGCAATTCACAAAATTTGATTCCATGACCTATGGATTCGTTGGAGTTGCAAATGAAGAACATTACTGTGGTCTGTCTCATAGGTCTTGCAGTTGACAAAACTGAGGCCTGGATAGGGAATTGATTTGCTAAAGCACCTAGCTAGTTAGAGGCCCAGTTAAGTTAGAATTCAGGAAGAAAAACCCTTCCACTTATCTACAACAAAGGGAGATGTACTCTTCTTTGCAGTCTTACGGATGCCTTTTATTTGTTTCAGGAGATACTTCACCTTTTACTGTCACCTGGTGGAGAGTGTAAGGGACAGAGAGAGAGAGAGGGTGGATGTGTCTGAATGGACGAATGAACCAATCACTCTCCTCTTTGGCCTCTTTAGAATAAGGGGTTAGATTAAATTCATTTTAAGATCACTATTTGAATGCACATGGCTCAAAATTCAAAAAGCATAAAAGGGTTTACAGTTCAAAGAAGTCTCCCCTGTTTCCTCCAAGCCAATCAGTTCCTTTTCATAGGGACAACTCTATTTTTTAAAAAATGTACTTATCTATTGGGGGAGGAGAGTGAGCATGCAAGCACGGGGGAAGGGCAGAGGGAGAGGGAGAGAGAGAAAGAATCTCAAACAGACTTCCCACTGACCTCGGGAACTCGGAGCCTGATGTGGGGCTCAATCCCAGAACCCTGAGATCATGACTTGAGCCAAAATCAAGATTTGACCACCTAACTGACTGCACCACTCAAGTGCCCCACAACCCTATTTTTATTAGTTATTTTTTCCCCCTTCCCTATATCCTGCCATGGGTAGGGACTAGATAATTTATAAGGTTTCCTTGAGCACCACTGTTCTGATATCTTAAATGACTGAGCATGAAAACTGTTGTGACCTTAACTTTCACGTAGACGCCTATAATTGTAGACGGTCTGTAAAAGCTGAAAACGTGGTTCTGTCCCTGCCAGTTCCTCCCTGTTCCCAAATTGTATCGTGTTATCTGCATGGGATCTAAGTGTTTGGAGTGGAGGAGGCAGAATGAGTAGTGTTCCCTTAGGTAAAGCCCAAGCTCCCCTCTAGGGGATGGGGTGGGGAGTCGCTCAGTGCCACCCTAATGTCACAGGGAGGCAGGGGACACTATTCTTTTAAAATGCTCCCTCTTGCAGAGTACCTCTCGGTGTCTGGTTTCTTGGGGAGTTGTTATGAAGACAATCTGGGGATGAGAAATGTCCTTTTGTCTTTTTCATTAGCGTGATAATTCAGTTCTTAGGCCCGTTCTGAATACCATCAGGAGCCAGTACCTTCAAGCCATACATAGGCTTTACATCTTTCTTTTAGCTTTCAGTGCTGAATTTGAATGAGACACAACTTCCCAGCCCTCAAGATGTTAGAAATATGGTTGTAATCTGGATCCCAGAACAATCAGAGAGGCACGTGAGGTGAGTGTTGTGACCAGAACTTGGGGGCCTTCCACCCTTGCCTTCTGCAAGTCCCTCCTGCCCCGCGTGGGTGTCCCATTTGTGATCTCCTTTTTAGCCACCTCATTGTAAGTAATAAGAGGCCAACTAGAGAAGAAGGTCATGGTCTTTTATATTTGCCTCTTGCTTCACTGGGGTTCGAGTTAATGCACTTTGTGATAGGGCTTCTCCACATCAAATCTTCCATGGCAGGAAATAGCATGGGAGGTAGTGCCTGTGTATTTGTGAGCTCTAAGAAACAGATGCTTCCTACCAGTCTGTCTGTCTGTCTTTCAGATTTTATTTTTTTGAGAGAGAGATTGAGATAGCGAGAGAGAGAGGGCACAAGCAGTGAGGAGGGATAGAGGCAGAGGGAGAAGCAGACTCTCTCCTGAGCAAGGAGCCCCATGTGGGACTCGATCCCAGGACCCTGAGATCATGACCTGAGCTGAAGGCAGACACTTAACATACCACCCAGGTGCCCCTTTCAGTTTCTCTTATTAGCCATCCCCAGCTCGTGAAAACATTTTCAGTGAAGCGCTTGAATCTTCGGTCTCAGCCCCAAGGCCTAGAACAGTGGCACAAGATGAACGGCGTGTAGAACTTGAGCACAAAGCAGGAGGAGCATTTGGTGAGGGCCCAGAGGCTTGCTCCTACTGAGAACCACTGGAAGAAAGTGTTTGGTTTTTCTTCCGTGAATGCTGAGGCTTTTGGACTCTTGTTAAGTGATTATGTAGATATGATGTGATTTAAGAATTTCTTCTCATTTTATTTATTTATAAGATTTTATTCATTCATGAGAGACAGAGAGAGAGAGAGAGAGAGAGGTAGAAGCAGAGGGAGAAGCAGGCTCCCCAAGGGGCAGGGAGCCTGATGTGGGACTTGATCCCAGGACCCTGGGATCATGACTCAAGCCAAAGGCAGATACTTAACTATCTGAGCCACCCAGGTGCCCTTTATTTTATTTTTTAATGATCCTGTCAGTGCTTCTACATATATGCATGTGTGTGTATACGAATGATATAAACAAAAAACTCCTAAAGGTTTACTTCCTTTCATGTAAATAAAAAAAGCCCAGACATGGGTGGGTCACGGCTAGCACCTCAGCTCCACAAGGTCATCAGAAACCAGAACTCTTTCTGGCTCTCTGGTCATCATCTTTAGCCCGTGGCTTTCATTTTCTGTGGTGTCTCATGGGGGCTTTGAAGGTCTAAGTGGACAGCTAGAGCTCCAGCCCTCTTACCCGGGAAGATGACAGAGCCAAAAATACTTGAGCACCTCCTCTGGGCTAAACTGTGAGAATCTAGTGAAGAACCAGACTTGCTCACTGAACTAGAGTGTGGGGGGGGATCCAGGCCTTACAAACATCACCACACGGAAGTCCATAATTACTAATTTGGATTAATTCTGTGAAAACAAGTTACTGGACTGTAGGAGAGAATGGCAGGGAACCTCATGTAGATGTGAGGTTAGGTCTTGTTTCTCGCAGCTTCTGGGCAGGTGGTTCCTCCAGGCTTCCAAACAGCCATTATTGAGCACTGAATAGAGGAAAGACATCTCCATGGCCATCATTCACAAATATCCTCGGTGCTTCTGTGTGAGATGTCTGGGAATAAGTTGTGGTTGTTCTTGTTTCAAGTCCAGCTGAGAAGAAACATATTCTTCCCAGCCAGGACTGGATGAAGAGAAGAATGATCTCTACAATGGTAAGTTCCATGTTTTGGTCAAACCTTTATGAGATTACTCTGTAGAATTTTGTTTTGTTTTTCCTTTCAGGTACCTTCCCCCATTCTTTTTAAATGAATAAAATTTGCAAGAGAAACCCCTTTTAAGGAATTACCAAAACATTTTCTATCCAGGGTCTCTCTTCCCTACTTCCTCCGTGTAGAAAAGTTAGGAGGAAGCCCT
Source organism: Mellivora capensis (assembly GCA_004024625.1). Lineage (NCBI taxonomy): Eukaryota > Metazoa > Chordata > Mammalia > Carnivora > Mustelidae > Mellivora > Mellivora capensis. The sequence continues at coordinate 84,145 of PISX010007366.1, forward strand.
TGGATATTCAGGAGGAATTTTCGACAAATTCCCCGTGTGATAGAAAGAGAGCTTCAGTGGACCAAGGTTTATAGTGGACTTGGGTTTCTCATTCTCTTGCCACCATTTATGGGTAAATGTAACCTTGGGTAAGTCACAGAGCTGGGAGGTTGCTACATCCATCAGAGGAGTGTCTTGGTCCACTTGTTCATTGCTGAATCCCCAGTGCCAGCCCTATGCCTGGCACATAGTTGGCCAACAAATATTTGTTCAGTTTGCTCAGTGAATGAATTAATAACCTTTTTGGGAAAAAAAAATCCCAAAGAATGAATGCCTGCATGATCTGAATTCAACCATGGGGGTGGGGAGCCAGAGAGGGAAAATATGGCGGCCTTCTTAGTGCAAAGGAGGGGCTGCTGCTGGAGTGGGTCTGGAAACAGGGAGTTTGGCCTGCCAGGGTTATGTTTGGGAAGCTGGGATGTTGATGGGAAGGAGTGGCACTGAAGAGAGTGCTTCATTTCCATTGTTCCTTTCCAGAAAGATAATTGGCTCTCCAGAAAGCAGAAAACAGAGACACAGTTGGGGCCTCCAGGGATGATTGTGCCTCCCCCCTCGCCCATACAATTTCTTGAACAACAGTCTGTACCTTTCTGGAACCAATTTGACATGTTACCTCAGGATCTACTGAAGGAGTACGTATCATGTAAGCCAGTGGGAGAGTCAGGGTACCTGCTCTTCTCTGAAGCAGAGAAGCCACTAAGTAGCATGCTCTTTCTGAGGAAGAAGGGGAGAAACCCCCCCCCCACCCGCTTGTTCAGTGAGGTCTTAGACTTACCAATGTACAGTGGCGACAGTAATCACTGCCATTTACCAAGTGCTTATCACGTGCCAGGCCCTGCACTATAGAAACACATTACGTCTGTTCTCTTACTTGAACCTCCAGTAGCCGCTATTCCTCTCTTCTTCTCCTCCTTCTTTTTATTTATTTTTTATTTTTTATTTATTTGACAGAGAAGGAGTTCACAAGCAGGCAGAGAAGCAGGCAGAGAGAGGGGGAAGCAGGCTCCCTTCTGAGCAGAGAGCCTGATGTGGGGCTCAATCCCAGACCCTGGGATCACAAACTGAGTCGAAGACAGAGGCTTAACCCACTGAGCCACCCAGGTGCCCCTCCTTCTTCTTTTTAAAGTGAGCTCTATGCTCAGCTTGGGGCTCGAACTCACGACTCTGATATCTAGAGTTGCATACTCCACTGATTGAGCCAGCTAGGCGCCCCCACACTCTTCTTTTTTAAGTGAGTTTTGGATAATTGGGAGGCAGGAGGGAAATGTGGCTTGGGAGGTTCCTGGGTGGTGCAGTCAGTTAAGCATCTGCCTTGGACTCAGGTCATGATCCCAGAGTATTGGGATCAAGCCCCGCATCAGGCTCCCTGCTCAGCGGGGAGCCTGTTTCTCCCTCTCCCTTCTGCTCCTCCCCCTGCTAGTGCTCTCTTTCTCCCTCTTTGTCAAATAAATAAATAAAATCTTTTTTTTTAAAAAGATTTTATTTATTTATTTGTCAGAGAGAGAGGGAGAGAGAGAGCGAGCGAGCACAGGCAGACAGAGTGGCAGGCAGAGGCAGAGGGAGAAGCAGGGTCCCTGCCGAGCAAGGAGCCTGATGTGGGACCCGATCCCAGGACGCTGGGATCATGACCTGAGCAGAAGGCAGCCGCTTAACCAACTGAGCCACCCAGGCGTCCCGAAATCTTTAAAAAAAGAAAAAGAAGAAATGTGGCTTGGAGTGAGATAGCCTTTGGACTTCACATTGAAGCTCCTGATTTTGTGCATTTCGGTAATCTAGCATCTTTAATGCTTTAATGCACTGTTTGCAAAATGGGGATAAGAACACCTGTCCTCAGCGAATTGAGAGCTGTTACCCAATGAGCACCTGTTGGCATAGACCTTTTCAGGCCCAGAGTGGAAATTTATTCAAATTTGGAGCTCTTTCACCCCTTTTTCTTCAGCCACGCTCTCCAGGAAGAACTGTTGCTGACTAGCTGTCTCTGTCCCCTTCAGCCTCTTGCCTAATGAGGGGAAGACCATGCCTTCTCTGGAGATGAGAACACAGTTGGCCATGATGAAGAAGAAGGCTCCCCTGGAAAAGAGTCGACCGGACAATGCCATTTCTGCTAAGATGTTCTTAACCGTACACCGCCTCACGCTGCAGGTGAGAGCTAGGGAGCCTCAGAGAAAGGTCTAGATGTTACTCCAAACTCAATTCTCTTCGAGGCTGGAGGGGTTAACTCTTTCTTCTTTCTCTCTACTCTTCCATGCTGGACCCACGCCCCACAGAAGGGCTGGGCTATAGGTAGGTGAAAGCAAACATGTGGGGAGAGGTTTGAGGAATGTTCTCTTTCTCCTGCACATTGTTCCCCGCTCAGTTTCCTCTCCAGGAAGAGCCCCTGCTATAAGGCTGCATGCACCTGGTTCTCAGACAGTGCTGGTTGGCTACGTGGGTACCTGCATTTGAGGGATTTGTTTTGGGAAAAGGAAACACCTTTAGTAGAGCTTTTCTTCTTCTTCTTTTTTTTTTCCCCTTTCAGAGACCAGCATTGAGATATCCTAAACATTCAAAGAAATTCTATCACAACCTGAACACAGAAGGTAGGTCTTCTGGTGCTGCCAGGTCCTCAGCCCGCAGTTCTCATACTTGGTGTGGGTCGCAGTTTGTTATGTCTGTGGCCAGAGTCATCCAGGCTCCCGTACAGGACTCGGGAAACCGCGGGTTCAGGAGGCAGCCCCCACCCCCCGCCACAGATGGCTTGGTTCTGTCAGAGAGGGTGTCACCACTGGGGAGCAGGGCCCAGCAAGCAGCCCCTGAGGAAGGTGGGCGCTGTTGGAGAAGAGGACCGAGCTGGTGCTCTGGTCACCAGGTCACAAGAAGCAGCAGCAGAGGAAGGTGAAAACCCCGCCGAAGAGACAGGTAGAGAGGCCATGAGGGAGGCTGGGGGACCGGCTGGGAAGGGGCCAGGGGGCGCGGCCTGAATGGGAAGGGGTGGATGAGGCGCGAGTCTCCCGTTCTCCACCTGGTTCTAGATCCAGAGTTCCTGTCTGCTTTCAGACACTAACTTCCTTCTTTTAGACTCTTTTTGAAATGTTTTCTTCACCTCTGATTATCCTAATTCAGTTTCTTCTCATGTGGGTTTCAGGAGGCCAAAAAGAAATCCAAGAGTGATCTGGGGAGTCAGGACATTTTGCATAAACCTTCTGGTGCCGTGGTGTATGGCCCGCACTATGGTAAGGAGAATACGGGCTTGGGAGGGACGGGATCTCAGGATGTAGCTGAGGGCAGGAAAAGCTGGACACTTGTCTATCATTTTGGGACCTGCCTTCATCAAGCTTTCAGAATTCTACTCGGAATGTTCTGGTTTGCCTGGGCTACCATGCATCATCCTTCCATCAAACATTTACTAAGGAAGCAAGCTGGGCCAGATGTCTGCTTTATGTGGGCATTTGAGAGATGACCATGAGCGTGAGTCAGAGTCATTTTCTCTCAGGTCTTACTTTAGGAAAGGTTTTAGAATGAAGAGCAAGCAATGAGGCGGAAAAGAGTCCAATGCCCCCACCCCCACCCCAGCCACAAGTTAGTCCCTGGGGACTCAGGTTGAGATCAGCTACAGTATCTACATCCCTTCTGGAGGCAGGAGGCCAAGTCTTGACAGGCAGTCCTTTTCCTGTCTTTCGGGTGTTCATGCTGAAGACCAGAATAGGTAGCTCCCCTTTTTGGAATCTTTATCATGTGTCTGAGCTGAAGGATATACTTAATCTTTTAAAAATTTTTTTAAATTTTTTAAATTAACATATAATGTATTATTAGCATCAGCAGTACAGGTCTGTGAATCGTCAGGCTTGCACACTTCACAGCACTCACCATAGCACATACCCTCCACAGTGTCCATAACCCCACCCCCTCTCCTTAACCCCTCCCCCTGGCAACCCTCAGTTTGTTTTCTGAGATTAAGAGTCTCTTATGGGTTGTCTCCCTCCCAATCCCATCTTGTTTCATTTATTCCTTTCCTACCCCCCAACACCCCCCACGTTGCCTCTCAACTTCCTCATATCAAGGAGATCATATGATAGTTGTCTTTCTCTGATTGACTTATTTTGCTCAGCATAATACCCTCTAGTTCCATCCATGTCAGATATACTTATTTTGGTTCCTCTGATGTTGCTCAGGTTTTGCTGTGTGTGTGTGTGTGTGTGTGTGTGTGTTTTAAGATTTTATTTATTTGTCAGAGAGAGAGAGCTCGGGCAAGCAGGGGGAGCAGCAGACAAAGGGAGAAGCAGGCTTCTCGGTGAGCAAGAAACCCAATGTGGGACTTGATCCCAGGACCCTGGAATCATGACCTGACCCAAAGGCAGACATTAACTGACTGAGCCACCCAGATGTCCATGATGTTGTTCAATTTGAGTGCAGAAAAAAAGAGAAAGGGGTGGAGGGGAAAGAATCCCCCTAAACCTTAGGAGCTTCTTTGGCTCTACTCAGAGTGGACCTTGCTTACTGCTTCCTCATCAGATTTTATTGATTTATTTGAAAGCAAGAGAGAGAGCACAAGAGATTCCAGGACCCTGGATCATGACCTGAGCCAAAGACAGACTCTTAACTGCCTGAGCCACCCAGGTGCCCCGGGAGGATGTTCATTTAGAGAAAGGGAATTGAGAAAGGAGACAATGAATGCATTTAGTGACTAGTTGTGGAAACAGCCAATGCAGAAGAATCAGAGAACCAGAGCTTTTGGAAGGAAGGGGTTTCATTTTCAGAAGCCAGTATGGGGACATTCGAGTTGGTTCTAGAAGGTAAGAGAAGTCTTCATTAACTGAAAACGTAGGGTCAGGGTTTCTTTTGCTTCTCTGATGTATAGATATCTGCCCCTTCAGTTTCTTGGAGGAATCCTAAGTCTTTTTTTGTTTTTTTTCCTAAGTGTTTTAACATACACTTGACCTTAATCTCTAATTCTGTGATACATGTGGTCACAGTCCCAGGTGAACAGAGTCACAAAGAGAACTCAGAGGCCCAACTGCCTTTCACCTCCTCTAACCTGTCTCGTCCTGGATGTGGAGTCACTTGTAGGCTAGGGCTCAACTAGAAGCCCAATGATGGGATATGAAGTACCAGTAAGAAGAGAATTGAATTGACTTGTGCTCATTAGGTCACAGAACTCTACCAAGCCAAGAAAGTGACGAAAAGCAGCCACAGCAGACCAAGTCAGAAGGACCCACCTTGAGAAAGGTAAGAGCGCCGGAGCCATTCCGAGTGGTTTCAGTTCCCTGTTACTGTAGAGCACACCACCTCAAAGCTGAGACCGCTGTGGCGGGTCGTTCTTCGGATTCTGAAGGGTGAGTGGCCAGATTTTCTGGTGTTGCTTGATGTCACTCATGCAGCTGCCTTCAGCTGGCTGCTGGGGGTGAGGGGCTGTTAGCCAGATTGTCTGAGTTCTCTTTCATGAGGTCTCTTCGTTGTGCCTCACTTGGGGTTCTTGACAGTGTGGTAATCTCGTGGAAGCACTTCCTTGAGAGAGAGGGCTGGAATTGAAACAATGTCATTTCTGCCACATTATATTGGTTAAAAAATCCCAAGTCCAGCCCAGACTCAAGAGGAGAGAAAATAGACTCCATCTCTTGGTGGGAGGAGCAGCACCTGCATTCAGGACTGAGAAGAATTGTTGGCAGCCACATCTGGAGGCCATCTACCTTCAGCGGACAGCTGGGAATAGGGGAAAGAGGGTTCTGGCTTCACCTGGTCGGCCTGGAGGACAAAGACTCTCTGATACAGCCTCTCTCTTTCTCCTCAGGAGGTGGCATTTTGTCTTCTCGTAGATGTTAATTTTTCTAAGAGAAGCATCTCTTAGAAAATCTTTTCTTTCTTCAAGTCTGGATTCAAGTTTCCTTACACTTACTCCATTGGATTTCAGGATTCCACAAAGAGGCCACAGATGGAATACTTGGAGAATCATCTGGATTCCTTCGCCGGTAAGGACGGTAAGTTACCAGGGTGGAGGAACCTCAGTAAGTCACTCAGGCCAGGGAGAGCTGAACCTGTGTTGACAAGGATGGTTCACCTCCCTGGATGCCCTAGTTCTCATCCCTCAGAAGGGTCCTGAAGACACGCAGCCCTTCCTTCTCTGTCCTCCATTTGTCGTGGTTGGGAGAGGGCTGCAGGTGCAGTTAATGGCTGGGTCTTCTTGTAGATCCTGAGTTATCCAAGACAGAACCCTCTAACAAAGACATCAGCGCTCAGGACTGGGTTGTGCTGGAATCCCA